>OY783209.1:24400704-24531805 GCA_963678705.1 Panorpa germanica
ACTATGGAGAACTATATTCATTGATAAACATTAATTTTACAAACCGATTACCGTTCCCTAAAAACAGGCAACTATCTAATGGTTGTCCTCAACTCTGAAACATGGTATTCGACGAGGACTGTGTTTCTCACTCGAAAGGATGTGTAAACGTATGTTTTGATAAAATGTGTAGTTTTTTAAAGCTACACAAAATGGCTATATCTTCAAGTAAAACAAAGATGATGATCCTTGCCTTTGGCAAGACAGATGGGACTTAACAGGAAAAGAAAGAACTACATATTGTAGTTGAATTACGTTCTTACGTTCCCATTACGTTCAAGTTACGTTCCCATTACGTTCAAGTTACGTTCCCAGTACGTTCAAGTTACGTTCCCAGTACGTTCAAGTTGGGTACTGCTCCTGCATATAACGTATACAATTGTCATCAAGCATTTTTGAACGTACTGGGAACGTAACTTAAACGTAATGGGAACGTAGTTCCCAGTACGTTCATGCAAGTTACGTTCCTAGTACGTTCAAGTTACGTTCCCAGTACGTTCAAGTTGGGTACTGATCCTGCATATAACGTATACAATTGTCATCCACTTTATGTACACATACATTAATATGTCTATGCATATATATATATATTAGAGCTCTTATGACCAGTGTTAATCATATAAGAATTATATATAACAAAACATTACTAATAAAATATGTGTATCTTATTTTATATGGATGTATTAAATCTTATAATAATAAAACTCAATGGTTTGTGTTTAAACTCTAGAAAACTTTGAAAGTCAAAGTTAACATGATCATCATGCTATTTTTCAATTGTTATATAAATATACATTTTAATTATCTTAACTAAAACAGATATAAATTTATACAAAACTTAAACTTAACTTAAAATTAGTACTAAATTTTATAATGTCCATGTGTTAAAGTACTTATACCATCAGTTAATACATATCTTTTATTATCATTTCCACTAAGACCTACTTTACTTATCATTTGAGTATAAATTGTATGCTTAATAGATTTAAAGGTATTCATTGTGATCAATAATATGTTATCCTGAGATAAACAATTTACATAATCTTTAATATTGAATTTGTTTACAATATTTTTCTTAATTCCTTTTGCTTTAGCTGTGCATGAACCCTCAATATCAATTGCATACATATTTTGACCTTAACCCAACAAACTCCCAAATTATACTACTCGCGCATTCATCTTTCATTAAGCCTAATTTAGCTTTGTTCATTAAAGGTAATGAAAATTCATTATTAAATGGATAATTAGATGTATCAAATTAAAACAGATGATATATATGACGATATTATAATTATTATAGATAGACGTTTAAAAGCTGTAGAGAAAGATATTCATGATGCTTATATTAATAACTTTATTGAAGTAAATAAAAAAATTGCAACATTAATTACAGAATTAAAAACAAAACATAGTTTAGATATTAGTTCTTGATAAATTTTGTGTAATAATAAGTATGAGCAAAACAAAAATAGGTATAATTAATGAGTTACATAAACCTGCACTTAAAAACTATAAGCGTAGACATGTAATCATAAAAGGTCTAAATGATTCTTGGCAAGCTGATTTAGTAGAAATGATTCCGTATGCAAAAGAAAACAAAGGTTACAAGTATTTACTCACAGTAATTGATATATTTTCTAAATATGCATGGGCAGTTCCAGTAAAATCAAAATCTGCAAAAGACGTTACTGTTGCATTTGAAAATATTTTATTAAAAAATAAGAATAAGGTTCCGAAAAACTTACAAACAGATAACGGAAAGGAATTTTATAACACTGAATTTAAAAAGTTATAGATTCGTATGATATAAACCATTATAGTACATTTAGTAATATGAAAGCATCGATTGTTGAAAGATTTAATAGAACTCTAAAAAATGCCATGTGGAAAGATTTTAGTATAAAAGGCAACTATAATTGGATTAAAAACATTGATGCACTTGTTAAGAAATATAATAATACTCATCATTCAACAATTATTATTAAGCCATCTCAAGTATCAATAAAAAATGAAAAAAAATTATTAGGAAATGTATACAATAGAATAAAAAGGGTCGGTTTAAGTCAATATAAAGTTGGAGATTATGTTCGTTTAAGCAAAACCAAATCATTATTTGCAAAAGGGTATACTCCTAACTGGAGTACCGAAATATTTACTATATCAAAAGTACAACTAACTAATCCAGTCACATATTTACTTAATGATTCTCTTGGCTAATCAATTGCAGGCGCGTTTTACGAACAAGAACTACAAAAAACAAAATATCCAGATATATATCTAGTTGAGAAAGTTTTACAGAAAAAAGGAAAAAGAGTTTTTGTAAAGTGGTTAGGTTTAGATAAATCTCATAACAGTTGGATAGGTGCTAAAAATATTGTATAACATTTTAAATAAATAAAACTATTGGTTATTATAAATACTTTAAATATAAGTCTGAATATTCCCCCAATGTTTTCATTTCAAATGCATACCAAACCATTTTGGCATGATTGTAATCATCGTCAGATATATTACAGCCATTAAGTGAGCTATAAAAATTATTTTGAGATGGCAAGTCAGATTCATTAAGCATATCCCTACTATTTACATATTCATAAGGAAATACACCTTTACGTTTTAATAAATTGATTGGTTTACTTATAAGTGTATTAGCACCAATTGTTTTTCCTATATTATCCCAATGAGTTATTAACTTTACATCGACACGTTTATCTACATTTTCTATTGTTTTACCATAAACTGAATTATTCATTAATTTAAAAAAGTTTTTTCTCAAATGTATTTGCAGAGTTCTTTCTTTTTAATGTATTTAGATCAATATAACTTTTTAACCAATCAGACTGTTTAAATTCCAAAATTCTATGAATTTTATCTATTTTCAGATTATTTTTAAGACATTGCTTTAACGATCTATTGTGAAGCACATAATTATACTTGTTATTTAGATTTGGTATTAATTTAACGTCATTTGTTTTAATGCAAGGTGGTTTAATATTTTCAGCACAGAAAGGTAGATCATTGTGTTCATCGTGCAAATAATTAGGATATCTTAAATCGACTTCTAATATATAACCAACATCTGAGTTATCTTCAATAGCTTTAGTTATTTGCATCCCAATACATTAAATATTGAGAATCTTTATTTGAATCATAATTGGACATATATTTATTATTTGCAATTCCATGTCTGTGAGAGCATTGTGATATTCCACCTCTTACACCTTTTTTAATAAAATGTAACATATCAATATCTGTTAAAAGTTCTAATTCAATACTTGTATAATTTAACATAACATCCCAAGAAAGTCCTGGTGCTGTATAATATTGACAGGGATCTAAATTATATGTTTTATAGCAAAATATCTGTTAACAACAGAACATCGATCTTTAAATATAAGTCTGAATATTCCCCCAATGTTTTCATTTCAAATGCATACCAAACCATTTTGGCATGATTGTAATCATCGTCAGATATATTACAGCCATTAAGTGAGCTATAAAAATTATTTTGAGATGGCAAGTCAGATTCATTAAGCATATCCCTACTATTTACATATTCATAAGGAAATACACCTTTACGTTTTAATAAATTGAAATGATTTTCATTCGGATAGAATTTTTTAATTCGAAAAATTGTTCTGATAATAAATTTTTTGCAAGTGTTTCTAAACTAGAATGCATAAATCTAAGTTTAATATAGCAGTTATGAACTTTATCATTTTTATCGACTTTTGATTCCACCAAAATATGTTTCGTAAAAGATATATACTTTTCCTTATTTTCTGGAATAACTTCAATTTTTCACTATCATTACCTAATTCTTTTACAATTATATGGCTATCGTAATTACTTAAGTTATGGAATATGACAGGTATAAACTTTGGAATTGTAAATTTTAAATTGCAATGATTATGAGCAGCTCCTCGTTAATTACCAGTTAAATGACAATGATCTAACACTTTATCACCATTGAGGATACCTTCACAAATATGGCAAATAGAAGCTTCATCATATTCCTGTTTTTGCCAATCAGATAATTTATTTAAAGGCTTCACTTTATTTAAGACTTTATAAATTTGTTTAGCGTCTTCAGTTATTGTTTCAATAAATACTTTAACGCAATTAATACCTCTGTACGTATCAGTTATTGTTTCAATAAATACTTTAACGCAATTAATACCTCTGTATGTAACAAACTTACTTAAGGAATCATTAAAGGAACATTTAATATAATAAGCAAAAGAATATGGTTCATGAATTTGAATATTATTTGAAAATGATGTATATTATATGTTTTATAGCCCACATCTCGAAAATTTTCAAAAATATCTGTTAACAACAGAACATCGATCTTTAAATATAAGTCTGAATATTCCCCTAATGTTTTCATTTCAAATGCATACTAAACCATTTTGGCATGATTGTAATCATCGTCAGATATATTACAGCCATTAAGTGAGCTATAAAAATTATTTTGAGATGGCAAGTCAGATTCATTAAGCATATCCCTACTATTTACATATTCATAAGGAAATACACCTTTACGTTTTAATAAATTGAAATGATTTTCATTCGGATAGAATTTTTTAATTCGAAAAATTGTTCTGATAATAAATTTTTTGCAAGTGTTTCTAAACTAGAATGCATAAATCTAAGTTTAATATAGCAGTTATGAACTTTATCATTTTTATCGACTTTTGATTCCACCAAAATATGTTTCGTAAAAGATATATACTTTTCCTTATTTTCTGGAATAACTTCAATTTTTTCACTATCATTACCTAATTCTTTTACAATTATATGGCTATCGTAATTACTTAAGTTATGGAATATGACAGGTATAAACTTTGGAATTGTAAATTTTAAATTGCAATGATTATGAGCAGCTCCTCGTTAATTACCAGTTAAATGACAATGATCTAACACTTTATCACCATTGAGGATACCTTCACAAATATGGCAAATAGAAGCTTCATCATATTCCTGTTTTTGCCAATCAGATAATTTATTTAAAGGCTTCACTTTATTTAAGACTTTATAAATTTGTTTAGCGTCTTCAGTTATTGTTTCAATAAATACTTTAACGCAATTAATACCTCTGTACGTAACAAACTTACTTAAGGAATCATTAAAGGAACATTTAATATGGTTCATGAATTTGAATATTATTTGAAAATGATGTATTAGTTTCAGGATAACAAGTACTAATGGGTTTTAATAATGTTTCAAAATCTCCATATATCACAAATGGAACGCGTAATTGATTCTTATGATTATCGAATTTTAAAATGTTTTGAGATATCATATTACCCAATTTATCTTTAGCGTTATACTTAGAAGGAAGGATTGTATATATCTTATTGCAATCATATTATAAATGTCTATTTAACTGATCTTCTGTGTTAAAAAATGAAAAGCATCCATCACACAAAAATTGTTTACTAGTATGCTTAGTAAATTGACTTCTTATTAATCTTGATATATTTTTAATCCAACAATAATGTCCATTACTCAAATCTTCAATATACAATAAATTAACATGTTGTTTCTTCTTTTTAGATGTATAATGCAACGGTCCCACAATGAAATTATTTTCAAGTCCATAAACATTCACACTTATATCATTATTCTTCTCAAATGTTCTAATATCTTTTAATTTCATCGGTAATTCTATGCCATTTGAATTAAGTACTTTTGAATAATGTGGATATGATGTAACTCTATCCATACTTTTTGATGCTGGATACAATGCTGAAGTTATAGCCCACATAAAGCAAGCTTGATCATTATTTACTACATTTACTATAGCCTTTTTATCTTTAACTTTCTTTGGTAAATCAATATAAGATGATCCCCGCAAAGGATTATATCTGTTAATATTTATTTCCAAATGCATTATTTCCTTAAGACTCCATGGAATCACCTTATGGTAAAACCGGCCCTGTTTTAAACACAAAAGCACCACGCAATATTGTTTAAGTATTTTTTTGACAAAAGAATGTTAATTATTAGGTATTATTATACTTTTGCTGTATATGAACATGAATTTCAAAAATAAACAATTACACAAAATAATATTTCGATTTTCTTTTTATCTAAACTAGAAACACTTTAAAGACTGCGTTCATTAACAATGTATAGTGGATTTTATTATTTCTGCAGAATGTCATCTCACTTGCTGACACTAAAGGTTATATTTGATAACCATGACTTAAAAGACTCCTATTTTGTAACTGCTTACCTGACAGCTGATAACTTCTGACAATTTTTCAAAGGCCTATATTTTACAAATTACGCTACTCATACCAGTTCCAAGGTATAGGATCCGTGTTGCTTTTTATGTAATGTCTTCTGATAGTTTTGTCTTAACTTACATAGCTTAATTTAGAAAATATATAGACGTCCGGTAAACAGTTAGAAAATAGGAGCCTCATTTCTGTAAAAGTATGTTTATAAAGTTGGCTACCAGAACCTCAAATATTTAGTTATTTTTTAATATATTGCAATACAATAAGAGATATTTACACATCTATCGTAACTATTTCAATAATTTATAAAAATTCATTATATATTTGTTATTTTACTATCTCTTTTATATACCCTAAAATGTATTATTTGAGTGCGTATGAGAAACATGTATGAAGCTGTATAAAGTACTGCATTATATCAGGCGTAATGTAGAGCCTTTTTAAGTTTTTAAATATAGCTAAGAAATCATAATATGCGAAGAAATAATATGCTTTAACCTACTAACGGTATTGCTCAAAATACTCGTCGCTCAGACAAGAATATAATATTTTATTATATATATTTATTATTATTTAAATATAACTTGAGATAAAAGAATGTATCTAAAACTATTTTTTTATAAGTGTATGGAACGAAACAATGTAACAACTGTCAAATGAAATAGCAAATGGTGAAAATCGACGAACTTGACCGAATCAAACCGAGACCGAGTTAAACTGTTTGGTAATGGGTTTATGTACTATGTCTTAATTTCTATAAAAGTGTACTATAAAAGTGTACTATAAAAATTTTGTGCCCATATTTGGTTAAGTCATGCAATTTTGTATTCATATTGTTCAAGTCATGTAAATTCAATGGATGAATTAGCACCCTTATACTTTATGAATTATCCTTATTTGGATATATTTTCTATGTACAACAAAATTTACAATCTATTAGTAATTAGTGCAATAAAATTAATCATTAAGAATCCAATCAAGTGAGTCTTGGCTCTCATATCCAGGGTCTCCAAATTCAGATATAAAAAGTAACCCGGCTCTAAAAGTTTCACAGAAATTATTCTGATTGATTATAATTTCATCAAAGAATTTAAATTGATTAAACATATTTAAATCTATTAACAAATGACACTGTAATCCACAATTTAACTTTAAATCAATGCCTAAATTAAATTTATTTGGTATATATATTATGTTTAAATATATCTTACTTATATTATCAATTAATATCAATAATAACTAAATAAATAAAAGAATTATATACATTTTAAATTTTTATATATTATAAATTAAGTAATTACAATAGTTTTGATATTTCTTCTAATATATACGACATGTTTGAAATTATTATCATTTTGCTGACGCCGGCTAACACGTGTGCTTCAAATTTCCGGTGAATTCGAAGGAATGCGTTATAAATACACTGTTATAAATAATTTAACACTGTCATAATCTTATAACCAATAACAAATCAAACATAAGAATTAATATCGGTATCTCACTCTTTACCATTAGATATTAATTATTACACACGTAATAATTAACATCGCTATCTCACTCTTTCATATTACCCCACTATTACCCCAACATTGTCTAGCCACGCCACCTCACTCCTCACCCCACTATTACCCCCTTTTACATTCTTCCAAGTCTAGCCACGCCCCCTCTGCATACCGTGACCTAAATGCATCCCCACCACCAATAATTTCCAACTCATAGTATGATTTAAGCCAGAAGCGGCTCTCCTCAACTACTTGCGTATTCTGCACAGTCGCTAAACTGTACATGATGTCATTTAAAACGAAATATCAGGAATTAGTGAAGTAGAATGCGAAAAATAAATCCGTATTTAGAGATACACTAACATTATGTGATCCTGTCACTACAAAAGGAATAAAGAAAAAAGTTACTTAATTCACTGAGCTCGAATACTGCGTATTCTGCACAGTCGCTAAATTGTACATGATGTCATTTAAAAAGAAATATCAGGATTTAGTGAAGTAGAATACGAAAAATAAATCCGTAGTTAGAGATACACTAACATTATGTGATCCTGTCACTACAAAAGGAATAAAGAAAAGAGTTACTTATTTCACTAAGCTCCAATACTGCGTATTCTGCACAGTCGCTAAACTGTACATGATGTCATTTAAAAAGAAATATCAGAAACTAATAAGGTAAAATACGAAAAATAAATCCGTATTTAGAGATACACTAACATTATGTGATCCTATCACTACAAGAGGAAGAAGTTACTTATTCCACTAAACTCGAATACTGCGTATTCTGCACAGTCGCTAAACTGTACATGATGTCATTTAAAAAGAAATATTAGGAATTAGTGAAGTAAAATACAAAAAATAAATCCGTATTTAGAGATACTCTAACATTATGTGATCCTGTCACTACAAAAGAAATAAAGAAAAGAGTTACTTATTTCACTGAGCTCGAATACTGCGTATTCTGCACAGTCGCTAAACTGTACATGATGTCATTTCAAAAGAAATATCAGGATCAAATAAAATAGAATACGAAAAATAAATCCGTATTTAGAGATACAATAACATTATGTGATCCTGTCACTACAAAAAGAATAGAGGAAAAAATTACTTATTTCACTAAGCTCGAATACTGAGTATTCTGCACAGTCGCTAAACTGTACATGATGTCATTTAAAAAGAAATATCAGGAATTAGTGAAGTAGAATACGAAAAATAAATCCGTAGTTAGAGATACACTAACATTATGTGATCCTGTCACTACAAAAGGAATAAAGGAAAAAGTAACTTATTTCACTGGGCTCGAATACTGCGAATTCTGCACAGTCGCTAAACTGTACATGATGTCATTTAAAAAGAAATATCAGAAATACATGAAGTAGAATACAAAAAATAAATCCGTATTTAAAGATACACTAACAATATGTGATCCTGTCACTACAAAAGGAATAAAGGAAAGAATTACTTATTTGACTGAGCTCGAATACTGCGTATTCTGCACATTTGCTAAACTGTACATGATGTCATTTGAAAAAAAATATTAGGAATAAGTGAAGTAGAATACGAAAAATAAATCCGTAGTTAGAGATACACTTACATTATGTGATCCTGTTACTACAAAAGGAATAAAGGAAAGAATAACTTATTTCACTGAGTTTGAATACTGCGAATTCTGCACAGTCGCTAAACTGTACATGATGTCATTTAAAAAGAAATATCAGAAATTAATAAAGTAGGATACGAAAAATAAATCCGTATTTAGAGATACACTAACATTATCTGATCCTGTCAGTACAAAAGGAATAAAGGAAAAAGTTACTTGATTCACTGAGCTCAAATACTGCGTATTCTGGACAGTCGCTAATCTGTACATAATGTCATTTAAAAAGAAATATCAGGAATTAGTGAAGTAGAATTCGGAAAGTAAATCCGTAGTTAGAGATACACTAACATTTTGTGATCCTGTCACTACAAGAGGAAAAAGTTACTTATTTCACTAAACTCGAATACTGCGTATTCTGCACAGTCGCTAAACTGTACATGATGTCATTTAAAACGAAATATCAGAAATTAATGAAGTAGAATACGAAAAATAAATCCGTATTTAGAGATACACTAACATTATGTGATCCTGTCAACACAAAAGGAATAAAGGAAAAAGTTACTTATTTCACTGAGCTCGAATACTGCGTATTCTGCACAGTCGGTAAACTGTAAATGATGTCATTTAAAAAGAAATATCAGGAATTAGAGAAGTAGAATACGAAAAATAAATCCGTAGTTAGAGATACACTAACATTATGTGATCCTGTCACTACAAAAGGAATAAAAGAAAAAGTTTTTTATTTTACTGAGCTCGAATACTGCGTATTCTGCACAGTCGCTAAACTGTACATGATGTCATTTAAAACGAAATATCAGGAATTAGTGAAGTAGAATGCGAAAAATAAATCCGTATTTAGAGATACAATAACATTATGTGATCCTGTCACTACAAAAGGAATAAAGAAAAAAGTTACTTATTTCACTGAGCTCGAATACTGCGTATTCTGCACAGTCGCTAAACTGTACATGATGTCATTTAAAAAGAAATATCAGGATTTAGTGAAGTAGAATACGAAAAATAAATCCGTAGTTAGAGATACACTAACATTATGTGATCCTCTCACTACATAAGGAATAAAGAAAAGAGTTACTTATTTCACTAAGCTCGAATACTGAGTATTCTGCACAGTCGCTAACCTGTACATGATGTCATTTAAAAAGAAATATCAGGAATTAGTGAAGTAGAATACGAAAAATAAATCCGTATTTAGAGATACACTAACATTATGTGATCCAGTCCCTACAAAAGAAATAAAGGAAAGAGTTACCTATTTTACTGAGCTCGAATACTGCGTATTCTGCACAGTCGCTAAACTGTACATGATGTCATTTAAAAAGAAATATCAGGAATTATTGAAGTAGAATTCGAAAAATAAATCCGTAGTTAGAGATACACTAACATTTTGTGATCCTGTCACTACAAAAGGAATAGAGGAAAGAGTTACTTATTTGACTGAGCTCGAATACTGCGTATTCTGCACATTTGCTAAACTGTACATGATGTCATTTAAAAAGAAATATCAGGAATAAGTGAAGTAGAATACGAAAAATAAATCCGTAGTTAGAGATACACTAACATTATGTTATCCTGTCACTACAAAAGGAATAAAGGAAAGAATTACTTATTTCACTGAGTTTGAATACTGCGAATTCTGCACAGTCGCTAAACTGTACATGATGTCATTTAAAAAGAAATATCAGAAATTAATAAAGTAGGATACGAAAAATAATGCCGTATTTAGAGATACACTAACATTATGTGATCCTGTCACTACAAAAGAAATAAAGGAAAGCGTTACTTATTTGACTGAGCTCGAATACTTCGTATTCTGCACATTTGCTAAACTGTACATGATGTCATTTAAAAAGAAATATCAGGAATAAGTGAAGTAGAATACGAAAAATAAATCCGTAGTTCGAGATACACTTACATTATGTGATCCTGTCACTACAAACGGAATAAAGGAAGAAATAACTTATTTCACTGAGTTTGAATACTGGGAATTCTGCACAGTCGCTAAACTGTACATGATGTCATTTAAAAAGAAATATCAGAAATTAATAAAGTAGGATACGAAAAATAAATCCGTATTTAGAGATACACTAACATTATGTGATCCTGTCAGTACAAAAGCAATTAAGGAGAAAGTTACTTGATTCACTGAGCTCAAATACTGCGTATTCTGCACAGTCGCTAAACTGTACATGATGTCATTTAAAAAGAAATATCAGGAATTAGTGAAGTAGAATTCGAAAAATAAATCCGTAGTTAGAGATACACTAACATTTTGTGATCCTGTCACTACAAAGGGAATAAAGGAAAGAGTTTCTTATTTTACTGAGCTCGAATACTGCGTATTCTGCACAGTCGCTAAACTGTACATAATGTCATTTAAAAAGAAATATCAGGAATTAGTGAAGTACAATTCGAAAAATAAATCCGTAGTTAGAGATACACTAACATTTTGTGATCCTGTCACTACAAAAGGAATAAAGGAAAGAGTTACTTATTTTACTGAGCTCGAATACTGCGTATTCTGCACAGTCGCTAAACTGTACATGATGTCATTTAAAAAGAAATATCAAGAATTAGTAAAGTAGAATACGAAAAATAAATCCGTATTTAGAGATACACTAAAATTATGTGATCCTGTCAGTACAAAAGGAATAAAGAAAAAAGTTACTTAATTCACTGATCTCAAATACTGCGTATTCTGCACAGTCGCTAAACTGTACATGATGTCATTTAAAAAGAAATATTAGGAATTAGTGAAGTAGAATTCGAAAAATAAATCCGTAGTTAGAGATACACTAACATTTTGTGATTCTGTCACTACAAAAGGAATAAAGGAAAGAGTTTCTTATTTTACTGAGCTCGAATACTGCGTATTCTGCACAGTCGCTAAACTGTACATGATGTCATTTAAAAAGAAATATCAGAAATAAATGAAGTAGAATACGAAAAATAAATCCGTATTTAGAGATACACTAACATTATGTGATCCTCTCACTACAAAAGAAATAAAGGAAAGAGTTACTTATTTCACTGAGCTCGAATACTGCGTATTCTGCACAGTCGCTAAACTGTACATAATGTCATTTAAAACGAGATATCAGGAATTAGTGAAGTAGAATACGAAAAATAAATCCGTATTTAAAAATACACTAACATTATGTGATCCTGTCACTACAAAAGAAATAAAGGAAAAAGTTACTTATTTCACTGAGCTTAAATACTGCGTATTCTGCACAGTCGCTAAACTGTACATGATGTCATTTAAAAAGAAATATCAGGAATTAGTGAAGTAGAATACGAAAAATAAATCCGTAGTTAGAGATACACTAACATTATGTGATCCTGTCACTACAAAAGAAATATAGGAAAAAGTTACTTATTTCACTGGGCTCGAATACTGCGAATTCTGCACAGTCGCTAAACTGTACATGATGTCATTTAAAAAGAAATATCAGAAATACATGAAGTAGAATACGAAAGATAAATCCGTATTTAGAGATACACTAACATTATGTGATCCTGTCACTACAAAAGAAATAAAGGAAAGAGTTACTTATTTGACTGAGCTCGAATACTGCGTATTCTGCACATTTGCTAAACTGTACATGATGTCATTTAAAAAGAAATATCAGGAATAAGTGAAGTAGAATACGAAAAATAAATCCGTAGTTAGAGATACACTTACATTATGTTATCCTGTCACTACAAAAGGAATAAAGGAAAGAATTACTTATTTCACTGAGTTTGAATACTGCGAATTCTGCACAGTCGCTAAACTGTACATGATGTCATTTAAAAAGAAATATCAGAAATTAATAAAGCAGGATACGAAAAATAAATCCGTATTTAGAGATACACTTACATTATGTGATCCTGTCAGTACAAAAGGAATTAAGAAAAAAGTTACTTGATTCACTGAGCTCAAATACTGCAAATTCTGCACAGTCGCTAAACTGTACATAATGTCATTTAAAAAGAAATATCAGGAATTAGTAAAGAAGAATACAAAAAATAAATCCGTATTTAAAGATACACTAACATTATGTGATCCTGTCACTACAAAAGAAATAAAGGAAAGAGTTACTTATTTGACTGAGCTCGAATACTTCGTATTCTGCAGATTTGCTAAACTGTACATGATGTCATTTAAAAAGAAATATCAGGAATAAGTGAAGTAGAATACGAAAAATAAATCCGTAGTTAGAGATACACTTACATTATGTGATCCTGTCACTACAAAAGGAATAAAGGAAGAAATAACTTATTTCACTGAGTTTGAATACTGCGAATTCTGCACAGTCGCTAAACTGTACATGATGTCATTAAAAAAAAAATATCAGAAATTAATAAAGTAGGATACGAAAAATAAATCCGTATTTAGAGATACACTAACATTATGTGATCCTGTCAGTACAAAAGCAATAAAGGAGAAAGTTACTTGATTCACTGAGCTCAAATACTGCGTATTCTGCACAGTCGCTAAACTGTACATAATGTCATTTAAAAAGAAATATCAGGAATTAGTGAAGTAGAATTCGAAAAATAAATCCGTAGTTAGAGATACACTAACATTTTGTGATCCTGTCACTACAAAAGGAATAAAGGAAAGAGTTACTTATTTCACTGAGCTCGAATACTGCGTATTCTGCACAGTCGCTAAACTGTACATGATGTCATTTAAAAAGAAATATCAGAAATAAATGAAGTAGAATACGAAAAATAAATCCATATTTAGAGATACACTAACATTATGTGATCCTCTCACTACAAAAGGAATAAAGAAAAGAGTTACTTATTTCACTGAGCTCGAATACTGCGTATTCTGCACAGTCGCTAAACTGTACATGATGTCATTTAAAAATAAATATCAGGAATTAGTAAAGTAGAATACAAAAAATAAATCCGTATTTAAAGATACACTGACATTATGTGATCCTGTCACTACAAAAGGAATAAAGGAAAGAGTTACTTATTTGACTGAGCTCGAATACTGCGTATTCTGCACATTTGCTAAACTGTACATGATGTCATTTAAAAAGAAATATCAGGAATAAGTGAAGTAGAATACGAAAAATAAATCCGTAGTTAGAGATACACTTACATTATGTGATCCTGTCACTACAAAAGGAATAAAGGAAAGAATTACTTATTTCACTGAGTTTGAACACTGCGAATTTTGCACAGTCGCTAAACTGTACATGATGTCATTTAAAAAGAAATATCAGAAATTAATAAAGTAGGATACGAAAAATAAATCCGTATTTAGAGATACACTAACATTATGTGATCCTGTCAGTACAAAAGGAATAAAGAAAAAAATTACTTGATTCACTGAGCTCAAATACTGCGTATTCTGCACAGTCGCTAAACTGTACATGATGTCATTTAAAAAGAAATATCAGGAATTAGTGAAGTAGAATTCGAAAAATAAATCCGTAGTTAGAGATACACTAACATTTTGTGATCCTGTCACTACAAAGGGAATAAAGGAAAGAGTTTCTTATTTTACTGAGCTCGAATACTGCGTATTCTGCACAGTCGCTAAACTGTACTTGATGTCATTTAAAAAGAAATATCAGAAATAAATGAAGTAGAATACGAAAAATAAATCCGTATTTAGAGATACACTAACATTATGTGATCCTCTCACTACAAAAGGAATAAAGGAAAGAGTTGCTTATTTCACTGAGCTCGAATACTGCGTAATCTGCACAGTCGCTAAACTGTACATAATGTCATTTAAAACGAAATATCAGGAATTAGTGAAGTAGAATACGAAAAATAAATACGTATTTAGAGATAGACTAACATTATGTGATCCTGTCACTATAAAAGGAATAAAGGAAAAAGTTACTTATTTTACTAAACTCGAATACTGCGTATTCTGCACAGTCGCTAAACTGTACATGATGTCATTTAAAAAGAAATATCAGGAATTAGAGAAGTAGAATACGAAAAATAAATCCGTAGTTAGAGATACACTAACATTATGTGATCCTGTCACTACAAAAGGAATAAAAGAAAAAGTTTCTTATTTTACTGAGCTCGAATACTGCCTATTCTGCACAGTCGCTAAACTGTACATGATGTCATTTAAAACGAAATATCAGGAATTAGTGAAGTAGAATGCGAAAAATAAATCCGTATTTAGAGATACACTAACATTATGTGATCCTGTCACTACAAAAGGAATAAAGGAAAGAGTTACTTATTTCACTGAGCTCGAATACTGCGTATTCCGCACAGAGATACACTAACATAATGTGATCCTGTCACTACAAAAAGAATAAAGGAAAAAGTTACTTATTTTACTGAGCTCGAATACTGCTTATTCTGCACAGTCGCTAAACTGTACATGATGTCATTTAAAAAGAAATATCAGGAATTTTTGACTCCTGCATATAACGTATACAATTGTCATCCACTTTATGTACGCATACATTAATATGTCTATGCATATATATATATATATTAGAGCTCTTATGACCAGTGTTGTACGTTCATGCAAGTTACGTTCCCAGTACGTTCAAAAATGCTTGATGACAATTGTATACGTTATATGCAGGAGCAGTACCCAACTTGAACGTACTGGGAACGTAACTTGAACGTACTGGGAACGTAACTTGGAACGTAATTCAACGTTAGCTTACGTTGAATTACGTTCTTACGTTCCCAGTACGTTCAAGTTACGTTCCCAGTACGTTCAAGTTGGGTACTGCTCCTGTATATAACGTATACAATTGTCATCCACTTTATGTACGCATACATTAATATGTCTATGCATATATATATATATATATATTAGAGCTCTTATGACCAGTGTTAATCATATAAGAATTATATATAACAAAACATTACTAATAAAATATGTGTATCTTATTTTATATGGATGTATTAAATCTTATAATAATAAAACTCAATGGTTTGTGTTTATATATTATTATTATTTATTTACAAATATGCTATTTTTCAATTGTTATATAAGTATACATTTTAATTATCTTATACCATAAAGGAATATTTATTTGAATCCCAACATAAATTACAAACTTGTTTAAACTATAGAAAACTTGGAAAGTCAAAGTTAACATGATCATCATGCTATTTTTCAATTGTTATATAAATATACATTTTAATTATCTTAACTAAAACAGATATAAATTTATACAAAACTTAAACTTAACTTAAAATTAGTACTAAATTTTATAATGTCCATGTGTTAAAGTACTTATACCATCAGTTAATACATATCTTTTATTATCATTTCCACTAAGACCTACTTTACTTATCATTTGAGTATAAATTGTATGCTTAATAGATTTAAAGGTATTCATTGTGATCAATAATATGTTATCCTGAGATAAACAATTTACATAATCTTTAATATTGAATTTGTTTACAATATTTTTCTTAATTCCTTTTGCTTTAGCTGTGCATGAACCCTCAATATCAATTGCATACATTTTTTGACCTTAACCCAACAAACTCCCAAATTATAATACTCGCGCATTCATCTTTCATTAAGCCTAATTTAGCTTTGTTCATTAAAGGTAATGAAAATTCATTATTAAATGGATAATTAGATGTATCAAATTTATCTAGATTACACTTAATATCGTCATATATATCATCTGTTTTAATTTGATATATTAATGAATCTGTATCTGTATATTGTTTCAATAAATACTTTAACGCAATTAATACCTCTGTACGTAACAAACTTACTTAAGGAATCATTAAAGGAACATTTAATATAATAAGCAAAAGAATATGGTTCATGAATTTGAATATTATTTGAAAATGATGTATTAGTTTCAGGATAACAAGTACTAATGGGTTTTAATAATGTTTCAAAATCTCCATATATCACAAATGGAACGCGTAATTGATTCTTATGATTATCGAATTTTAAAATGTTTTGAGATATCATATTACCCAATTTATCTTTAGCGTTATACTTAGAAGGAAGGATTGTATATATCTTATTGCAATCATATTCTAAATGTCTATTTAACTGATCTTCTGTGTTAAAAAATGAAAAGCATCCATCACACAAAAATTGTTTACTAGTATGCTTAGTAAATTGACTTCTTATTAATCTTGATATATTTTTAATCCAACAATAATGTCCATTACTCAAATCTTCAATATACAATAAATTAACATGTTGTTTCTTCTTTTTAGATGTATAATGCAACGGTCCCACAATGAAATTATTTTCAAGTCCATAAACATTCACACTTATATCATTATTCTTCTCAAATGTTCTAATATCTTTTAATTTCATCGGTAATTCTATACCATAGTACACACAATTCATGAGTTTTCACCTGCAGTTCCACCAGGATATAAGATAATAGAAATTCCAAAGCAAATCATTTATCTTCCAATCGTTGTACAGAAAATAGATAATATTTCTATAAAAATTGTTAATGAAGAAGGTGAACTTATCAATTTTAGAAAAGAAAAAATTTCCTGCAGATTGCACATACGAAAGATTCAATAATGGGTATATGTCATAATTTAAAAACAATATATAATTCGTCGTTTAATCAAACTCAGCGTAGTCCAACCAAGCCTTTTAAGAGGATAACATTAAAAAATAAACAGTTTCTTAAGTCGTTAGGATTTAAAATAAATACTCTACAATGACCGCTCATATGCTTAATATTGAAGATAAAATCGTTTTCGATGAATCTATAAGTCAATATGAGATACATACATATAACCCATATTCTACTACTACTTTTGAAAATAATGACGAAATCCGTATCCCAATAAATCAACATAATGTATATACATTACCCTCGGAATCTTACTTATACATTGAAGGAAAAAAATACAGGACACTTCAGAAACAACCCCAGTATTCATATTAAATGGTGTTTTACACCTATATTTTCAGATTATTTTTAAGACATTGCTTTAACGATCTATTGTGAAGCACAAAATTATACTTGTTATTTAGATTTGGTATTAATTTAACGTCATTTGTTTTAATGCAAGGTGGTTTAATATTTTCGGCACAGAAAGGTAGATCATTGTGTTCATCGTGCAAATAATTAGGATATCTTAAATCGACTTCTAATATATAACCAACATCTGAGTTATCTTCAATAGCTTTAGTTATTTGCATCCCAATACATTAAATATTGAGAATCTTTATTTGAATCATAATTGGACATATATTTATTATTTGCAATTCCATGTCTGTGAGAGCATTGTGATATTCCACCTCTTATACCTTTTTTAATAAAATGTAACATATCAATATCTGTTAAAAGTTCTAATTCAATACTTGTATAATTTAACATGGTATCCCAAGAAAGTCCTGGTGCTGTATAATATTGACAGGGATCTAAATTATATGTTTTATAGCAAAATATCTGTTAACAACAGAACATCGATCTTTAAATATAAGTCTGAATATTCCCCCAATGTTTTCATTTAGCATGATTGTAATCATCGTCAGATATATTACAGCCATTAAGTGAGCTATAAAAATTATTTTGAGATGGCAAGTCAGATTCATTAAGCATATCCCTACTATTTACATATTCATAAGGAAATACACCTTTACGTTTTAATAAATTGAAATGATTTTCATTCGGATAGAATTTTTTTAATTCGAAAAATTGTTCTGATAATAAATTTTTTGCAAGTGTTTCTAAACTAGAATGCATAAATCGTAAAGAATCAATAAATCTAAGTTTAATATAGCAGTTATGAACTTTATCATTTTTATCGACTTTTGATTCCACCAAAATATGTTTCGTAAAAGATATATACTTTTCCTTATTTTCTGGAATAACTTCAATTTTTTCACTATCATTACCTAATTCTTTTACAATTATATGGCTATCGTAATTACTTAAGTTATGGAATATGACAGGTATAAACTTTGGAATTGTAAATTTTAAATTGTAATGATTATGAGCAGCTCCTCGTTAATTACCAGTTAAATGACAATGATCTAACACTTTATCACCATTGAGGATACCTTCACAAATATGGCAAATAGAAGCTTCATCATATTCCTGTTTTTGCCAATCAGATAATTTATTTAAAGGCTTCACTTTATTTAAGACTTTATAAATTTGTTTAGCGTCTTCAGTTATTGTTTCAATAAATACTTTAACGCAATTAATACCTCTGTACGTATCAGTTATTGTTTCAATAAATACTTTAACGCAATTAATACCTCTGTATGTAACAAACTTACTTAAGGAATCATTAAAGGAACATTTAATATAATAAGCAAAAGAATATGGTTCATGAATTTGAATATTATTTGAAAATGATGTATATTATATGTTTTATAGCCCACATCTCGAAAATTTTCAAAAATATCTGTTAACAACAGAACATCGATCTTTAAATATAAGTCTGAATATTCCCCTAATGTTTTCATTTCAAATGCATACTAAACCATTTTGGCATGATTGTAATCATCGTCAGATATATTACAGCCATTAAGTGAGCTATAAAAATTATTTTGAGATGGCAAGTCAGATTCATTAAGCATATCCCTACTATTTACATATTCATAAGGAAATACACCTTTACGTTTTAATAAATTAAAATGATTTTCATTCGGATAGAATTTTTTTAATTCGAAAAATTGTTCTGATAATAAATTTTTTGCAAGTGTTTCTAAACTAGAATGCATAAATCGTAAAGAATCAATAAATCTAAGTTTAATATAGCAGTTATGAACTTTATCATTTTTATCGACTTTTGATTCCACCAAAATATGTTTCGTAAAAGATATATACTTTTCCTTATTTTCTGGAATAACTTCAATTTTTTCACTATCATTACCTAATTCTTTTACAATTATATGGCTATCGTAATTACTTAAGTTATGGAATATGACAGGTATAAACTTTGGAATTGTAAATTTTAAATTGCAATGATTATGAGCAGCTCCTCGTTAATTACCAGTTAAATGACAATAATCTAACACTTTATCACCATTGAGGATACCTTCACAAATATGGCAAATAGAAGCTTCATCATATTCCTGTTTTTGCCAATCAGATAATTTATTTAAAGGCTTCACTTTATTTAAGACTTTATAAATTTGTTTAGCGTCTTCAGTTATTGTTTCAATAAATACTTTAACGCAATTAATACCTCTGTACGTAACAAACTTACTTAAGGAATCATTAAAGGAACATTTAATATGGTTCATGAATTTGAATATTATTTGAAAATGATGTATTAGTTTCAGGATAACAAGTACTAATGGGTTTTAATAATGTTTCAAAATCTCCATATATCACAAATGGAACGCGTAATTGATTCTTATGATTATCGAATTTTAAAATGTTTTGAGATATCATATTACCCAATTTATCTTTAGCGTTATACTTAGAAGGAAGGATTGTATATATCTTATTGCAATCATATTCTAAATGTCTATTTAACTGATCTTCTGTGTTAAAAAATGAAAAGCATCCATCACACAAAAATTGTTTACTAGTATGCTTAGTAAATTGACTTCTTATTAATCTTGATATATTTTTAATCCAACAATAATGTCCATTACTCAAATCTTCAATATACAATAAATTAACATGTTGTTTCTTCTTTTTAGATGTATAATGCAACGGTCCCACAATGAAATTATTTTCAAGTCCATAAACATTCACACTTATATCATTATTCTTCTCAAATGTTCTAATATCTTTTAATTTCATCGGTAATTCTATACCATTTGAATTAAGTACTTTTGAATAATGTTGATATGATGTAACTCTATCCATACTTTTTGATGCTGGATACAATGCTGAAGTTATAGCCCACATAAAGCAAGCTTGATCATTATTTACTACATTTACTATAGCCTTTTTATCTTTAACTTTCTTTGGTAAATCAATATAAGATGATCCCCGCAAAGGATTATATCTGTTAATATTTATTTCCAAATGCATTATTTCCTTAAGACTCCATGGAATCACCTTATGGTAAAACCGGCCCTGTTTTAAACACAAAAGCACCACGCAATATTGTTTAAGTATTTTTTGACAAAAGAATGTTAATTATTAGGTATTATTATACTTTTGCTGTATATGAACATGAATTTCAAAAATAAACAATTACACAAAATAATATTTCGATTTTCTTTTTATCTAAACTAGAAACACTTTAAAGACTGCGTTCATTAACAATGTATAGTGGATTTTATTATTTCTGCAGGATGTCATCTCACTTGCTGACACTAAAGGTTATATTTGATAACCATGACTTAAAAGGCTCCTATTTTGTAACTGCTTACCTGACAGCTGATAACTTCTGACAATTTTTCAAAGGCCTATATTTTACAAATTACGCTACTCATACCAGTTCCAAGGTATAGGATCCGTGTTGCTTTTTATTTAATGTCTTCTGATAGTTTTGTCTTAACTTACATAGCTTAATTTAGAAAATATATAGACGTCCGGTAAACAGTTAGAAAATAGGAGCCTCATTTCTGTAAAAGTATGTTTATAAAGTTGGCTACCAGAACCTCAAATATTTAGTTATTTTTTAATATATTGCAATACAATAAGAGATATTTACACATCTATCGTAACTATTTCAATAATTTATAAAAATTCATTATATATTTGTTATTTTACTATCTCTTTTATATACTCTAAAATGTATTATTTGAGTGCGTATGAGAAACATGTATGAAGCTGTATAAAGTGCTGCATTATATCAGGCGTAATGTAGAGCCTTTTTAAGTTTTTAAATATAGCTAAGAAATCATAATATGCGAAGAAATAATATGCTTTAACCTACTAACGGTATTGCTCAAAATACTCGTCGCTCAGACAAGAATATAATATTTTATTATATATATTTATTATTATTTAAATATAACTTGAGATAAAAGAATGTATCTAAAACTATTTTTTTATAAGTGTATGGAACGAAACAATGTAACAACTGTCAAATGAAATAGCAAATGGTGAGAATCGACGAACTTGACCGAATCAAACCGAGACTGAGTTAAACTGTTTGGTAATGGGTTTATGTACTATGTCTTAATTTCTATAAAAGTGTACTATAAAAATTTTGTGCCCGTATTTGGTTAAGTCATGCAATTTTGTATTCATATTGTTCAAGTCATGTAAATTCAATGGATGAATTAGCACCCTTATACTTGATGAATTATCCTTATTTGGATATATTTTCTATGTACAACAAAATTTACAATCTATTAGTAATTAGTGCAATAAAATTAATCATTAGGAATCCAATCAAGTGAGTCTTGGCTCTCATATCCAGGGTCTCCAAATTCAGATATAAAAAGTAACCCGGCTCTAAAAGTTTCACAGAAATTATTCTGATTGATTATAATTTCATCAAAGAATTTAAATTGATTAAACATATTTAAATCTATTAACAAATGACACTGTAATCCACAATTTAACTTTAAATCAATGCTTAAATTAAATTTATTTGGTATATATATTATGTTTAAATATATCTTACTTATATTATCAATTAATATCAATAATAACTAAATAAATAAAAGAATTATATACATTTTAAATTTTTATATATTATAAATTAAGTAATTACAATAGTTTTGATATTTCTTCTAATATATACGACATGTTTGAAATTATTATCATTTTGCTGACGCCGGCGAACACGTGTGCTTCAAATTTCCGGTGAATTCGAAGGAATGCGTTATAAATACACTGTTATAAATAATTTAACACTGTCATAATCTTATAACCAATAACAAATCAAACATAAGAATTAATATCGGTATCTCACTCTTTACCATTAGATATTAATTATTACACACGTAATAATTAATATCGCTATCTCACTCTTTCATATTATCCCAACTATTACCCCAACATTGTCTAGCCACGCCACCTCACTCCCCACCCCACCCTTACCCCCTTTTACATTCTTCCAAGTCTAGCCACGCCCCCTCTGCATATCGTGACCTAAATGCATCCAACTGTCCTAGAACCCGCTCTCCTCAACTACTCACAGAGTTTGAACACTGCGAATTCTGCACAGTCGCTAAACTGTACATGATGTCATTTAAAAAGAAATATCAGAAATTAATAAAGTAGGATACGAAAAATAAATCCGTATTTAGAGATACACTAACATTATGTGATCCTGTCAGTACAAAAGGAATAAAGAAAAAAGTTACTTGATTCACTGAGCTCAAATACTGCGTATTCTGCACAGTCGCTAAACTGTACATGATGTCATTTAAAAAGAAATATCAGGAATTAGTGAAGTATAATTCGAAAAATAAATCCGTAGTTAGAGATACACTAACATTTTGTGATCCTGTCACTACAAAGGGAATAAAGGAAAGAGTTTCTTATTTTACTGAGCTCGAATACTGCGTATTCTGCACAGTCGCTAAACTGTACATGATGTCATTTAAAAAGAAATATCAAAAATAAATGAAGTAGAATACGAAAAATAAATCCGTATTTAGAGATACACTAACATTATGTGATCCTCTCACTACAAAAGGAATAAAGGAAAGAGTTACTTATTTCACTGAGCTCGAATACTGCGTAATCTGCACAGTCGCTAAACTGTACATAATGTCATTTAAAACGAAATATCAGGAATTAGTGAAGTAGAATACGAAAAATAAATACGTATTTAGAGATAGACTAACATTATGTGATCCTGTCACTATAAAAGGAATAAAGGAAAAAGTTACTTATTTCACTGAGCTCGAATACTGCGTATTCTGCAAAGTCGCTCAACTGTACATGATGTCATTTAAAACGAAATATCAGGAATTAGTAAAGTAGAATGCGAAAAATAAATCCGTATTTAGAGATACACTAACATTATGTGATCCTGTCACTACAAAAGGAATAAAGAAAAAAGTTACTTAATTTACTGAGCTCGAATACTGCGTATTCTGCACAGTCGCTAAATTGTACATGATGTCATTTAAAAAGAAATATCAGGATTTAGTCAAGTGGAATACGAAAAATAAATCCGTATTTAGAGATACAATAACATTATGTGATCCTGTCACTACAAAAAGAATAAGGGAAAAAATTACTTATTTCACTAAGCTCGAATACTGAGTATTCTGCACAGTCGCTAAACTGTACATGATGTCATTTAAAAAGAAATATCAGGAATTAGTGAAGTAGAATACGAAAAATAAATCCGTAGTTAGAGATACACTTACATTATGTGATCCTGTCACTACAAAAGGAATAAAGGAAAGAATTACTTATTTCACTGAGTTTAAATACTGCGAATTCTGCACAGTCGCTAAACTGTACATGATGTCATTTAAAAAGAAATATCAGAAATTAATAAAGTAGGATACGAAAAATAAATCCGTATTTAGAGATACACTAACATTATGTGATCCTGTCAGTACAAAAGGAATAAAGAAAAAAATTACTTGATTCACTGAGCTTAAATACTGCGTATTCTGCACAGTCGCTAAACTGTACATGATGTCATTTAAAAAGAAATATCAGGAATTAGTGAAGTAGAATTTGAAAAATAAATCCGTAGTTAGAGATACACTAACATTTTGTGATCCTGTCACTACAAAAGGAATAAAGAAAAGAGTTACTTATTTCACTGAGCTCGAATACTGCGTATTCTGCACAGTCGCTAAACTGTACATAATGTCATTTAAAAAGAAATATCAGAAATAAATGAAGTAGAATACGAAAAATAAATCCGTATTTAGAGATACACTAACATTATGTGATCCTGTCACTACAAAAGAAATAAAGGAAAGAGTTACTTATTTCACTGAGCTCGAATACTGCGTATTCTGCACAGTCGCTAAACTGTACATGATGTCATTTAAAACGAGTTATCAGGAATTAGTGAAGTAGAATACGAAAAATAAATCCGTATTTAAAAATACACTAACATTATGTGATCCTGTCACTACAAAAGGAATAAAAGAAAAAGTTACTTATTTCACTGAGCTCAAATACTGCGTATTCTGCACAGTCGCTAAACTGCACATGATGTCATTTAAAACGAAATATCAGAAATTATTGAAGTAGAATACGAAAAATAAATCCGTATTTAGAGATACACTAACATTATGTGATCCTGTCACTACAAAAGGAATAAAAGAAAAAGTTACTTATTTCACTGAGCTCAAATACTGCGTATTCTGCACGGTCGCTAAACTGTACATGATGTCATTTAAAAAGAAATATCAGGAATTAGTGAAGTAGAATACGAAAAATAAATTCATAGTTAGAGATACACTAACATTATGTGATCCCGTCACTACAAAAGAAATAAAGAAAAGACTTACTTATTTCACTGAGCTCCAATACAGCGTATTCTGCACAGTCGCTAAACTGTACATGATGTCATTTAAAAAGAAATATCAGAAATTAATGAAGTAGAATACGAAAAATAAATCCGTATTTAGAGATACACTAACATTATGTGATCCTGTCCCTACAAAAGAAATAAAGGAAAGAGTTACCTATTTTACTGAGCTCGAATACTGCGTATTCTGCACAGTCGCTAAACTGTACATTATCTCATTTAAAAAGAAATATCAGGAATTAGTGAAGTAGAATACAAAAAATAAATCCGTATTTAAAGATACACTAACAATATGTGATGCTGTCACTACAAAAGGAATAAAGGAAAGAGTTACTTATTTGACTGAGCTCGAATACTGCGTATTCTGCACATTTGCTAAACTGTACATGATGTCATTTGAGAAAAAATATCAGGAATAAGTGAAGTAGAATACGAAAAATAAATCCGTTGGTAGAGATACACTTACATTATGTGATCCTGTCACTACAAAAGGAATAAAGGAAAGAATTACTTATTTCACTGAGTTTGAATACCGCGAATTCTGCACAGTCGCTAAACTGTACATGATGTCATTTAAAAAGAAATATCAGAAATTAATAAAGTAGGATACGAAAAATAAATCCGTATTTAGAGATACACTAACATTATGTGATCCTGTCAGTACAAAAGGAATAAAGAAAAAAGTTACTTAATTCACTGAGCTCAAATACTGCGTATTCTGCACAGTCGCTAAACTGTACATGATGTCATTTAAAAAGAAATATCAGGAATTATTAAAGTAGAATTCGAAAAATAAATCCGCAGTTAGAGATACACTAACATTTTGTGATCCTGTCACTACAAAAGGAATAAAGGAAAGAGTTACTTATTTCACTGAGCTCAAATACTGCGTATTCTGCACAGTCGCTAAACTGTACATGATGTCATTGAAAAAGAAATATCAGAAATAAATGAAGTAGAATACGAAAAATAAATCCGTATTTAGAGATACACTAACATTATGTGATCGTGTCACTACAAAAGAAATAAAGGAAAGAGTTACTTATTTCACTGAACTCGAATACTGCGTATTCTGCACAGTCGCTAAACTGTACATGATATCATTTAAAACGAGATATCAGGAATTAGTAAAGTAGAATACGAAAAATAAATCCGTATTTAAAAATACACTAACATTATATGATCCTGTCACTACAAAAGGAATAAAGGAAAGAGTTACTTATTTGACAGAGCTCGAATACTGCGTATTCTGCACATTTGCTAAACTGTACATGATGTCATTTAAAAAGAAATATCATTAATAAGTGAAGTAGAATACGAAAAATAAATCCGTAGTTAGAGATACACTTACATTATGTGATCCTGTCACTACAAAAGGAATAAAGGAAAGAATTACTTATTTCACTGAGTTTGAATACTGCGAATTCTGCACAGTCGCTAAACTGTACATGATGTCATTTAAAAAGAAATATCAGAAATTAATAAAGTAGGATACGAAAAATAAATCCGTATTTAGAGATACACTAACATTATGTGATCCTGTCAGTACAAAAGGAATTAAGAAAAAAGTTACTTGATTCACTGAGCTCAAATACTGCGAATTCTGCACAGTCGCTAAACTGTACATGATGTCATTTAAAAAGAAATATCAGAAATTAGTGAAGTAGAATACAAAAAATAAATCCGTATTTAAAGATACACTAACATTATGTGATCCTGTCACTACAAAAGAAATAAAGGAAAGAGTTACTTATTTGACTGAGTTTGAATACTGCGAATTCTGCACAGTCGCTAAACTGTACATGATGTCATTTAAAAAGAAATATTAGAAATAAATGAAGTAGAATACGAAAAATAAATCCATATTTAGAAATACACTAACATTATGTGATCCTCTCACTACAAAAGGAATGAAGAAAAGAGTTACTTATTTCACTGAGCTTGAATACTGCGTAATCTGCACAGTCGCTAAACTGTACATATTGTCATTTAAAACGAAATATCAGGAATTAGTGATGTAGAATACGAAAAATAAATACGTATTTAGAGATAGACTAACATTATGTGATCCTGTCACTATAAAAGGAATAAAGAAAAAAGTTACTTATTTCACTGAGCTCGAATACTGCGTATTTTGCACAGTCGCTAAACTGTACATGATGTCATTTAAAAAGAAATATCAGGAATTAGTGAAGTAGAATACAAAAAATAAATCCGTTGTTAGAGATACACTAACATTACGTGATCCTGTCACTACAATTGGAATAAAGGAAAGAGGTAATTATTTCACTGAGCTCGAATATTTCGTATTCTGCACAGTCGCTAAACTGTACATGATGTCATTTAAAAAGAAATATCAGAAATTAATAAAGTAGAATACGAAAAATAAATCCGTATTTAGAGATACACTAACATTATGTGATCCTGTCACTACAAAAGGAATAAAGGCAAAAGTTACTTATTTCACTGAGCTCGAATACTGAGTATTCTGCACAGTCGCTAATTTGTACATGATGTCATTTAAAACGAAATAACAGGAATTAGTAAAGTAGAATGCGAAAAATAAATCCGTATTTAGAGATACACTAACATTATGTGATCCTGTCACTACAAAAGGAATAAAGGAAAAAGTTACTTATTTCACTGAGCTCGAATACTGCGTATTCTGCTCAGTCGCTAAACTGTACATGATGTCATTTAAAAAGAAATATCAGGAAATAGTGAAGTAGAATACGAAAAATAAATCCATAGTTAGAGATACACTAACATTATGTGATCCTGTCACTACAAAAGGAATAAAAAAAAGACTTACTTATTTCACTGAGCTCCAATACTGCGTATTCTGCACAGTCGCTAAACTGTACATGATGTCATTTAAAAAGAAATATCAGAAATTAATGAAGTAGAATACGAAAAATAAATCCGTATTTAGAGATACACTAACATTATGTGATCCTGTCACTACAAAAGGAATAAAGGAAAAAATTACTTATTTCACTGAGCTCGAATACTGCGTATTTTGCACAGTCGCTAAACTGTACATGATGTCATTTAAAAAGAAATATCAGAAATTAATGAAGTAGAATGCGAAAAATAAATCCGTATTTAAAGATACACTAACATTATGTGATCCTGTCACTACAAAAGGAATAAAGGAAAAAGTTACTTATTTCACTGAACTCGAATACTGCGTATTCTGCACAGTCGCTAAACTGTACATTGTCATTTAAAAAGAAATATCAGGAATTAGTTAAGTAGAATACGAAAAATAAATCCGTATTTAGAGATACACTAACATTATGTGATCCTGTCAACACAAAAGGAATAAAGGAAAAAGTTACTTATTTCACTGAGCTCGAATACTGCGTATTCTGCACAGTCGCTAAACTGTACATGATGTCATTTAAAAAGAAATATCAGAAATTAGAGAAGTAGAAAACGAAAAATAAATCCGAAGTTAGAGATACACTAACATTATGTGATGCTGTCACTACAAAAGGAATAAAAGAAAAAGTTACTTATTTTACTGAGCTCGAATACTGCGTATTCTGCACAGTCGCTAAACTGTACATGATGTCATTTAAAACGAAATATCAGGAATTAGTGAAGTAGAATGCGAAAAATAAATCCGTATTTAGAGATACACTAACATTATGTGATCCTGTCACTACAAAAGGAATAAAGAAAAAAGTTACTTATTTTACTGAGCTCGAATACTGCGTATTCTGCACAGTCGCTAAACTGTACATGATGTCATTTAAAAAGAAATATCAGGATTTAGTGAAGTAGAATACGAAAAATAAATCCGTAGTTAGAGATACACTAACATTATGTGATCCTGTCACTACAAAAGGAATAAAGAAAAGAGTTACTTATTTCACTAAGCTCCAATACTGCGTATTCTGCACAGTCGCTAAACTGTACATGATGTCATTTAAAAAGAAATATCAGAAACTAATGAAGTAGAATACGAAAAATTAATCCGTATTTAGAAAAACACTAACATTATGTGATCCTGTCACTACAAGAGGAAAAAGTTACTTATTTCACTAAACTCGAATACTGCGTATTCTGCACAGTCGCTAAACTGTACATGATGTCATATAAAACGAAATATCTTTAAATAATAAAGTAGAATACGAAAAATTAATCCTTATTTAGAGATACAATAACATTATGTGATCCTGTCACTACAAAAAGAATAAAGGAAAGAGTTACTTATTTCACTAAGCTCGAATACTGAGTATTCTGCACAGTCGCTAAACTGTACATGATGTCATTTAAAAAGAAATATCAGAAATTAATAAAGTAGGATACGAAAAATAAATCCGTATTTAGAGATACACTAACATTATCTGATCCTGTCAGTACAAAAGGAATAAAGGAAAAAGTTACTTGATTCACTGAGCTCAAATACTGCGTATTCTGGACAGTCGCTAATCTGTACATAATGTTATTTAAAAAGAAATATCAGGAATTAGTGAAGTAGAATTCGGAAAGTAAATCCGTAGTTAGAGATACACTAACATTTTGTGATCCTGTCACTACAAGAGGAAAAAGTTACTTATTTCACTAAACTCGAATACTGCGTATTCTGCACAGTCGCTAAACTGTACATGATGTCATTTAAAACGAAATATCAGAAATTAATGAAGTAGAATACGAAAAATAAATCCGTATTTAGAGATACACTAACATTATGTGATCCTGTCAACACAAAAGGAATAAAGGAAAAAGTTACTTATTTCACTGAGCTCGAATACTGCGTATTCTGCACAGTCGGTAAACTGTAAATGATGTCATTTAAAAAGAAATATCAGGAATTAGAGAAGTAGAATACGAAAAATAAATCCGTAGTTAGAGATACACTAACATTATGTGATCCTGTCACTACAAAAGGAATAAAAGAAAAAGTTTTTTATTTTACTGAGCTCGAATACTGCGTATTCTGCACAGTCGCTAAACTGTACATGATGTCATTTAAAACGAAATATCAGGAATTAGTGAAGTAGAATGCGAAAAATAAATCCGTATTTAGAGATACAATAACATTATGTGATCCTGTCACTACAAAAGGAATAAAGAAAAAAGTTACTTATTTCACTGAGCTCGAATACTGCGTATTCTGCACAGTCGCTAAACTGTACATGATGTCATTTAAAAAGAAATATCAGGATTTAGTGAAGTAGAATACGAAAAATAAATCCGTAGTTAGAGATACACTAACATTATGTGATCCTGTCACTACATAAGGAATAAAGAAAAGAGTTACTTATTTCACTGAGCTCGATTACTGCGTATTCTGCACAGTCGCTAAACTGTACATGATGTCATCTAAAAAGAAATAACAGGATTAAAAAAAATAGAATACGAAAAATAAATCCGTATTTAGAGATACAATAACATTATGTGATCCTGTCACTACAAAAAGAATAAAGAAAAGAGTTACTTATTTCACTAAGCTCGAATACTGAGTATTCTGCACAGTCGCTAACCTGTACATGATGTCATTTAAAAAGAAATATCAGGAATTAGTGAAGTAGAATACGAAAAATAAATCCGTATTTAGAGATACACTAACATTATGTGATCCAGTCCCTACAAAAGAAATAAAGGAAAGAGTTACCTATTTTACTGAGCTCGAATACTGCGTATTCTGCACAGTCGCTAAACTGTACATGATGTCATTTAAAAAGAAATATCAGGAATTATTGAAGTAGAATTCGAAAAATAAATCCGTAGTTAGAGATACACTAACATTTTGTGATCCTGTCACTACAAAAGGAATAGAGGAAAGAGTTACTTATTTGACTGAGCTCGAATACTGCGTATTCTGCACATTTGCTAAACTGTACATGATGTCATTTAAAAAGAAATATCAGGAATAAGTGAAGTAGAATACGAAAAATAAATCCGTAGTTAGAGATACACTAACATTATGTTATCCTGTCACTACAAAAGGAATAAAGGAAAGAATTACTTATTTCACTGAGTTTGAATACTGCGAATTCTGCACAGTCGCTAAACTGTACATGATGTCATTTAAAAAGAAATATCAGAAATTAATAAAGTAGGATACGAAAAATAATGCCGTATTTAGAGATACACTAACATTATGTGATCCTGTCACTACAAAAGAAATAAAGGAAAGCGGTACTTATTTGACTGAGCTCGAATACTTCGTATTCTGCACATTTGCTAAACTGTACATGATGTCATTTAAAAAGAAATATCAGGAATAAGTAAAGTAGAATACGAAAAATAAATCCGTAGTTCGAGATACACTTACATTATGTGATCCTGTCACTACAAACGGAATAAAGGAAGAAATAACTTATTTCACTGAGTTTGAATACTGGGAATTCTGCACAGTCGCTAAACTGTACATGATGTCATTTAAAAAGAAATATCAGAAATTAATAAAGTAGGATACGAAAAATAAATCCGTATTTAGAGATACACTAACATTATGTGATCCTGTCAGTACAAAAGCAATTAAGGAGAAAGTTACTTGATTCACTGAGCTCAAATACTGCGTATTCTGCACAGTCGCTAAACTGTACATAATGTCATTTAAAAAGAAATATCAGGAATTAGTGAAGTAGAATTCGAAAAATAAATCCGTAGTTAGAGATACACTAACATTTTGTGATCCTGTCACTACAAAAGGAATAAAGGAAAGAGTTACTTATTTTACTGAGCTCGAATACTGCGTATTCTGCACAGTCGCTAAACTGTACATGATGTCATTTAAAAAGAAATATCAAGAATTAGTAAAGTAGAATACGAAAAATAAATCCGTATTTAGAGATACACTAAAATTATGTGATCCTGTCAGTACAAAAGGAATAAAGAAAAAAGTTACTTGATTCACTGATCTCAAATACTGCGTATTCTGCACAGTCGCTAAACTGTACATGATGTCATTTAAAAAGAAATATTAGGAATTAGTGAAGTAGAATTCGAAAAATAAATCCGTAGTTAGAGATACACTAACATTTTGTGATTCTGTCACTACAAAAGGAATAAAGGAAAGAGTTTCTTATTTTACTGAGCTCGAATACTGCGTATTCTGCACAGTCGCTAAACTGTACATGATGTCATTTAAAAAGAAATATCAGAAATAAATGAAGTAGAATACGAAAAATAAATCCGTATTTAGAGATACACTAACATTATGTGATCCTCTCACTACAAAAGAAATAAAGGAAAGAGTTACTTATTTCACTGAGCTCGAATACTGCGTATTCTGCACAGTCGCTAAACTGTACATAATGTCATTTAAAACGAGATATCAGGAATTAGTGAAGTAGAATACGAAAAATAAATCCGTATTTAAAAATACACTAACATTATGTGATCCTGTCACTACAAAAGAAATAAAGGAAAAAGTTACTTATTTCACTGAGCTTAAATACTGCGTATTCTGCACAGTCGCTAAACTGTACATGATGTCATTTAAAAAGAAATATCAGGAATTAGTGAAGTAGAATACGAAAAATAAATCCGTAGTTAGAGATACACTAACATTATGTGATCCTGTCACTACAAAAGAAATATAGGAAAAAGTTACTTATTTCACTGGGCTCGAATACTGCGAATTCTGCACAGTCGCTAAACTGTACATGATGTCATTTAAAAAGAAATATCAGAAATACATGAAGTAGAATACGAAAGATAAATCCGTATTTAGAGATACACTAACATTATGTGATCCTGTCACTACAAAAGAAATAAAGGAAAGAGTTACTTATTTGACTGAGCTCGAATACTGCGTATTCTGCACATTTGCTAAACTGTACATGATGTCATTTAAAAAGAAATATCAGGAATAAGTGAAGTAGAATACGAAAAATAAATCCGTAGTTAGAGATACACTTACATTATGTTATCCTGTCACTACAAAAGGAATAAAGGAAAGAATTACTTATTTCACTGAGTTTGAATACTGCGAATTCTGCACAGTCGCTAAACTGTACATGATGTCATTTAAAAAGAAATATCAGAAATTAATAAAGCAGGATACGAAAAATAAATCCGTATTTAGAGATACACTTACATTATGTGATCCTGTCAGTACAAAAGGAATTAAGAAAAAAGTTACTTGATTCACTGAGCTCAAATACTGCAAATTCTGCACAGTCGCTAAACTGTACATGATGTCATTTAAAAAGAAATATCAGGAATTAGTAAAGTAGAATACAAAAAATAAATCCGTATTTAAAGATACACTAACATTATGTGATCCTGTCACTACAAAAGAAATAAAGGAAAGAGTTACTTATTTGACTGAGCTCGAATACTTCGTATTCTGCAGATTTGCTAAACTGTACATGATGTCATTTAAAAAGAAATATCAGGAATAAGTGAAGTAGAATACGAAAAATAAATCCGTAGTTAGAGATACACTTACATTATGTGATCCTGTCACTACAAAAGGAATAAAGGAAGAAATAACTTATTTCACTGAGTTTGAATACTGCGAATTCTGCACAGTCGCTAAACTGTACATGATGTCATTAAAAAAAAAATATCAGAAATTAATAAAGTAGGATACGAAAAATAAATCCGTATTTAGAGATACACTAACATTATGTGATCCTGTCAGTACAAAAGCAATAAAGGAGAAAGTTACTTGATTCACTGAGCTCAAATACTGCGTATTCTGCACAGTCGCTAAACTGTACATAATGTCATTTAAAAAGAAATATCAGGAATTAGTGAAGTAGAATTCGAAAAATAAATCCGTAGTTAGAAATACACTAACATTTTGTGATCCTGTCACTACAAAAGGAATAAAGGAAAGAGTTACTTATTTCACTGAGCTCGAATACTGCGTATTCTGCACAGTCGCTAAACTGTACATGATGTCATTTAAAAAGAAATATCAGAAATAAATGAAGTAGAATACGAAAAATAAATCCATATTTAGAGATACACTAACATTATGTGATCCTCTCACTACAAAAGGAATAAAGAAAAGAGTTACTTATTTCACTGAGCTCGAATACTGCGTATTCTGCACAGTCGCTAAACTGTACATGATGTCATTTAAAAATAAATATCAGGAATTAGTAAAGTAGAATACAAAAAATAAATCCGTATTTAAAGATACACTAACATTATGTGATCCTGTCACTACAAAAGGAATAAAGGAAAGAGTTACTTATTTGACTGAGCTCGAATACTGCGTATTCTGCACATTTGCTAAACTGTACATGATGTCATTTAAAAAGAAATATCAGGAATAAGTGAAGTAGAATACGAAAAATAAATCCGTAGTTAGAGATACACTTACATTATGTGATCCTGTCACTACAAAAGGAATAAAGGAAAGAATTACTTATTTCACTGAGTTTGAACACTGCGAATTCTGCACAGTCGCTAAACTGTACATGATGTCATTTAAAAAGAAATATCAGAAATTAATAAAGTAGGATACGAAAAATAAATCCGTATTTAGAGATACACTAACATTATGTGATCCTGTCAGTACAAAAGGAATAAAGAAAAAAGTTACTTGATTCACTGAGCTCAAATACTGCGTATTCTGCACAGTCGCTAAACTGTACATGATGTCATTTAAAAAGAAATATCAGGAATTAGTGAAGTAGAATTCGAAAAATAAATCCGTAGTTAGAGATACACTAACATTTTGTGATCCTGTCACTACAAAGGGAATAAAGGAAAGAGTTTCTTATTTTACTGAGCTCGAATACTGCGTATTCTGCACAGTCGCTAAACTGTACTTGATGTCATTTAAAAAGAAATATCAGAAATAAATGAAGTAGAATACGAAAAATAAATCCGTATTTAGAGATACACTAACATTATGTGATCCTCTCACTACAAAAGGAATAAAGGAAAGAGTTGCTTATTTCACTGAGCTCGAATACTGCGTAATCTGCACAGTCGCTAAACTGTACATAATGTCATTTAAAACGAAATATCAGGAATTAGTGAAGTAGAATACGAAAAATAAATACGTATTTAGAGATAGACTAACATTATGTGATCCTGTCACTATAAATGGAATAAAGGAAAAAGTTACTTATTTCACTAAACTCGAATACTGCGTATTCTGCACAGTCGCTAAACTGTACATGATGTCATTTAAAAAGAAATATCAGGAATTAGAGAAGTAGAATACGAAAAATAAATCCGTAGTTAGAGATACACTAACATTATGTGATCCTGTCACTACAAAAGGAATAAAAGAAAAAGTTTCTTATTTTACTGAGCTCGAATACTGCGTATTCTGCACAGTCGCTAAACTGTACATGATGTCATTTAAAACGAAATATCAGGAATTAGTGAAGTAGAATGCGAAAAATAAATCCGTATTTAGAGATACACTAACATTATGTGATCCTGTCACTACAAAAGGAATAAAGGAAAGAGTTACTTATTTCACTGAGCTCGAATACTGCGTATTCCGCACAGAGATACACTAACATAATGTGATCCTGTCACTACAAAAAGAATAAAGGAAAAAGTTACTTATTTTACTGAGCTCGAATACTGCTTATTCTGCACAGTCGCTAAACTGTACATGATGTCATTTAAAAAGAAATATCAGGAATTATTGACTCCTGCATATAACGTATACAATTGTCATCCACTTTATGTACGCATACATTAATATGTCTATGCATATATATATATATATTAGAGCTCTTATGACCAGTGTTGTACGTTCATGCAAGTTACGTTCCCAGTACGTTCAAAAATGCTTGATGACAATTGTATACGTTATATGCAGGAGCAGTACCCAACTTGAACGTACTGGGAACGTAACTTGAACGTACTGGGAACGTAACTTGGAACGTAATTCAACGTAAGCTTACGTTGAATTACGTTCTTACGTTCCCAGTACGTTCAAGTTACGTTCCCAGTACGTTCAAGTTGGGTACTGCTCCTGTATATAACGTATACAATTGTCATCCACTTTATGTACGCATACATTAATATGTCTATGCATATATATATATATATATATTAGAGCTCTTATGACCAGTGTTAATCATATAAGAATTATATATAACAAAACATTACTAATAAAATATGTGTATCTTATTTTATATGGATGTATTAAATCTTATAATAATAAAACTCAATGGTTTGTGTTTATATATTATTATTATTTATTTACAAATATGCTATTTTTCAATTGTTATATAAGTATACATTTTAATTATCTTATACCATAAAGGAATATTTATTTGAATCCCAACATAAATTACAAACTTGTTTAAACTATAGAAAACTTGGAAAGTCAAAGTTAACATGATCATCATGCTATTTTTCAATTGTTATATAAATATACATTTTAATTATCTTAACTAAAACAGATATAAATTTATACAAAACTTAAACTTAACTTAAAATTAGTACTAAATTTTATAATGTCCATGTGTTAAAGTACTTATACCATCAGTTAATACATATCTTTTATTATCATTTCCACTAAGACCTACTTTACTTATCATTTGAGTATAAATTGTATGCTTAATAGATTTAAAGGTATTCATTGTGATCAATAATATGTTATCCTGAGATAAACAATTTACATAATCTTTAATATTGAATTTGTTTACAATATTTTTCTTAATTCCTTTTGCTTTAGCTGTGCATGAACCCTCAATATCAATTGCATACATTTTTTGACCTTAACCCAACAAACTCCCAAATTATAATACTCGCGCATTCATCTTTCATTAAGCCTATTTTAGCTTTGTTCATTAAAGGTAATGAAAATTCATTATTAAATGGATAATTAGATGTATCAAATTTATCTAGATTACACTTAATATCGTCATATATATCATCTGTTTTAATTTGATATATTAATGAATCTGTATCTGTATATTGTTTCAATAAATACTTTAACGCAATTAATACCTCTGTACGTAACAAACTTACTTAAGGAATCATTAAAGGAACATTTAATATAATAAGCAAAAGAATATGGTTCATGAATTTGAATATTATTTGAAAATGATGTATTAGTTTCAGGATAACAAGTACTAATGGGTTTTAATAATGTTTCAAAATCTCCATATATCACAAATGGAACGCGTAATTGATTCTTATGATTATCGAATTTTAAAATGTTTTGAGATATCATATTACCCAATTTATCTTTAGCGTTATACTTAGAAGGAAGGATTGTATATATCTTATTGCAATCATATTCTAAATGTCTATTTAACTGATCTTCTGTGTTAAAAAATGAAAAGCATCCATCACACAAAAAATTGTTTACTAGTATGCTTAGTAAATTGACTTCTTATTAATCTTGATATATTTTTAATCCAACAATAATGTCCATTACTCAAATCTTCAATATACAATAAATTAACATGTTGTTTCTTCTTTTTAGATGTATAATGCAACGGTCCCACAATGAAATTATTTTCAAGTCCATAAACATTCACACTTATATCATTATTCTTCTCAAATGTTCTAATATCTTTTAATTTCATCGGTAATTCTATACCATAGTACACACAATTCATGAGTTTTCACCTGCAGTTCCACCAGGATATAAGATAATAGAAATTCCAAAGCAAATCATTTATCTTCCAATCGTTGTACAGAAAATAGATAATATTTCTATAAAAATTGTTAATGAAGAAGGTGAACTTATCAATTTTAGAAAAGAAAAAATTTCCTGCAGATTGCACATACGAAAGATTCAATAATGGGTATATGTCATAATTTAAAAACAATATATAATTCGTCGTTTAATCAAACTCAGCGTAGTCCAACCAAGCCTTTTAAGAGGATAACATTAAAAAATAAACAGTTTCTTAAGTCGTTAGGATTTAAAATAAATACTCTACAATGACCGCTCATATGCTTAATATTGAAGATAAAATCGTTTTCGATGAATCTATAAGTCAATATGAGATACATACATATAACCCATATTCTACTACTACTTTTGAAAATAATGACGAAATCCGTATCCCAATAAATCAACATAATGTATATACATTACCCTCGGAATCTTACTTATACATTGAAGGAAAAAAATACAGGACACTTCAGAAACAACCCCAGTATTCATATTAAATGGTGTTTTACACCTATATTTTCAGATTATTTTTAAGACATTGCTTTAACGATCTATTGTGAAGCACAAAATTATACTTGTTATTTAGATTTGGTATTAATTTAACGTCATTTGTTTTAATGCAAGGTGGTTTAATATTTTCGGCACAGAAAGGTAGATCATTGTGTTCATCGTGCAAATAATTAGGATATCTTAAATCGACTTCTAATATATAACCAACATCTGAGTTATCTTCAATAGCTTTAGTTATTTGCATCCCAATACATTAAATATTGAGAATCTTTATTTGAATCATAATTGGACATATATTTATTATTTGCAATTCCATGTCTGTGAGAGCATTGTGATATTCCACCTCTTATACCTTTTTTAATAAAATGTAACATATCAATATCTGTTAAAAGTTCTAATTCAATACTTGTATAATTTAACATAGTATCCCAAGAAAGTCCTGGTGCTGTATAATATTGACAGGGATCTAAATTATATGTTTTATAGCAAAATATCTGTTAACAACAGAACATCGATCTTTAAATATAAGTCTGAATATTCCCCCAATGTTTTCATTTAGCATGATTGTAATCATCGTCAGATATATTACAGCCATTAAGTGAGCTATAAAAATTATTTTGAGATGGCAAGTCAGATTCATTAAGCATATCCCTACTATTTACATATTCATAAGGAAATACACCTTTACGTTTTAATAAATTGAAATGATTTTCATTCGGATAGAATTTTTTTAATTCGAAAAATTGTTCTGATAATAAATTTTTTGCAAGTGTTTCTAAACTAGAATGCATAAATCGTAAAGAATCAATAAATCTAAGTTTAATATAGCAGTTATGAACTTTATCATTTTTATCGACTTTTGATTCCACCAAAATATGTTTCGTAAAAGATATATACTTTTCCTTATTTTCTGGAATAACTTCAATTTTTTCACTATCATTACCTAATTCTTTTACAATTATATGGCTATCGTAATTACTTAAGTTATGGAATATGACAGGTATAAACTTTGGAATTGTAAATTTTAAATTGCAATGATTATGAGCAGCTCCTCGTTAATTACCAGTTAAATGACAATGATCTAACACTTTATCACCATTGAGGATACCTTCACAAATATGGCAAATAGAAGCTTCATCATATTCCTGTTTTTGCCAATCAGATAATTTATTTAAAGGCTTCACTTTATTTAAGACTTTATAAATTTGTTTAGCGTCTTCAGTTATTGTTTCAATAAATACTTTAACGCAATTAATACCTCTGTACGTATCAGTTATTGTTTCAATAAATACTTTAACGCAATTAATACCTCTGTATGTAACAAACTTACTTAAGGAATCATTAAAGGAACATTTAATATAATAAGCAAAAGAATATGGTTCATGAATTTGAATATTATTTGAAAATGATGTATATTATATGTTTTATAGCCCACATCTCGAAAATTTTCAAAAATATCTGTTAACAACAGAACATCGATCTTTAAATATAAGTCTGAATATTCCCCTAATGTTTTCATTTCAAATGCATACTAAACCATTTTGGCATGATTGTAATCATCGTCAGATATATTACAGCCATTAAGTGAGCTATAAAAATTATTTTGAGATGGCAAGTCAGATTCATTAAGCATATCCCTACTATTTACATATTCATAAGGAAATACACCTTTACGTTTTAATAAATTGAAATGATTTTCATTCGGATAGAATTTTTTTAATTTGAAAAATTGTTCTGATAATAAATTTTTTTGCAAGTGTTTCTAAACTAGAATGCATAAATCGTAAAGAATCAATAAATCTAAGTTTAATATAGCAGTTATGAACTTTATCATTTTTATCGACTTTTGATTCCACCAAAATATGTTTCGTAAAAGATATATACTTTTTCTTATTTTCTGGAATAACTTCAATTTTTTCACTATCATTACCTAATTCTTTTACAATTATATGGCTATCGTAATTACTTAAGTTATGGAATATGACAGGTATAAACTTTGGAATTGTAAATTTTAAATTGCAATGATTATGAGCAGCTCCTCGTTAATTACCAGTTAAATGACAATGATCTAACACTTTATCACCATTGAGGATACCTTCACAAATATGGCAAATAGAAGCTTCATCATATTCCTGTTTTTGCCAATCAGATAATTTATTTAAAGGCTTCACTTTATTTAAGACTTTATAAATTTGTTTAGCGTCTTCAGTTATTGTTTCAATAAATACTTTAACGCAATTAATACCTCTGTACGTATCAGTTATTGTTTCAATAAATACTTTAACGCAATTAATATCTCTGTATGTAACAAACTTACTTAAGGAATCATTAAAGGAACATTTAATATAATAAGCAAAAGAATATGGTTCATGAATTTGAATATTATTTGAAAATGATGTATATTATATGTTTTATAGCCCACATCTCGAAAATTTTCAAAAATATCTGTTAACAACAGAACATCGATCTTTAAATATAAGTCTGAATATTCCCCTAATGTTTTCATTTCAAATGCATACTAAACCATTTTGGCATGATTGTAATCATCGTCAGATATATTACAGCCATTAAGTGAGCTATAAAAATTATTTTGAGATGGCAAGTCAGATTCATTAAGCATATCCCTACTATTTACATATTCATAAGGAAATACACCTTTACGTTTTAATAAATTAAAATGATTTTCATTCGGATAAAATTTTTTTAATTCGAAAAATTGTTCTGATAATAAATTTTTTGCAAGTGTTTCTAAACTAGAATGCATAAATCGTAAAGAATCAATAAATCTAAGTTTAATATAGCAGTTATGAACTTTATCATTTTTATCGACTTTTGATTCCACCAAAATATGTTTCGTAAAAGATATATACTTTTCCTTATTTTCTGGAATAACTTCAATTTTTTCACTATCATTACCTAATTCTTTTACAATTATATGGCTATCGTAATTACTTAAGTTATGGAATATGACAGGTATAAACTTTGGAATTGTAAATTTTAAATTGCAATGATTATGAGCAGCTCCTCGTTAATTACCAGTTAAATGACAATGATCTAACACTTTATCACCATTGAGGATACCTTCACAAATATGGCAAATAGAAGCTTCATCATATTCCTGTTTTTGCCAATCAGATAATTTATTTAAAGGCTTCACTTTATTTAAGACTTTATAAATTTGTTTAGCGTCTTCAGTTATTGTTTCAATAAATACTTTAACGCAATTAATACCTCTGTACGTAACAAACTTACTTAAGGAATCATTAAAGGAACATTTAATATGGTTCATGAATTTGAATATTATTTGAAAATGATGTATTAGTTTCAGGATAACAAGTACTAATGGGTTTTAATAATGTTTCAAAATCTCCATATATCACAAATGGAACGCGTAATTGATTCTTATGATTATCGAATTTTAAAATGTTTTGAGATATCATATTACCCAATTTATCTTTAGCGTTATACTTAGAAGGAAGGATTGTATATATCTTATTGCAATCATATTCTAAATGTCTATTTAACTGATCTTCTGTGTTAAAAAATGAAAAGCATCCATCACACAAAAGTTGTTTACTAGTATGCTTAGTAAATTGACTTCTTATTAATCTTGATATATTTTTAATCCAACAATAATGTCCATTACTCAAATCTTCAATATACAATAAATTAACATGTTGTTTCTTCTTTTTAGATGTATAATGCAACGGTCCCACAATGAAATTATTTTCAAGTCCATAAACATTCACACTTATATCATTATTCTTCTCAAATGTTCTAATATCTTTTAATTTCATCGGTAATTCTATACCATTTGAATTAAGTACTTTTGAATAATGTTGATATGATGTAACTCTATCCATACTTTTTGATGCTGGATACAATGCTGAAGTTATAGCCCACATAAAGCAAGCTTGATTATTATTTACTACATTTACTATAGCCTTTTTATCTTTAACTTTCTTTGGTAAATCAATATAAGATGATCCCCGCAAAGGATTATATCTGTTAATATTTATTTCCAAATGCATTATTTCCTTAAGACTCCATGGAATCACCTTATGGTAAAACCGGCCCTGTTTTAAACACAAAAGCACCACGCAATATTGTTTAAGTATTTTTTGACAAAAGAATGTTAATTATTAGGTATTATTATACTTTTGCTGTATATGAACATGAATTTCAAAAATAAACAATTACACAAAATAATATTTCGATTTTCTTTTTATCTAAACTAGAAACACTTTAAAGACTGCGTTCATTAACAATGTATAGTGGATTTTATTATTTCTGCAGGATGTCATCTCACTTGCTGACACTAAAGGTTATATTTGATAACCATGACTTAAAAGGCTCCTATTTTGTAACTGCTTACCTGACAGCTGATAACTTCTGACAATTTTTCAAAGGCCTATATTTTACAAATTACGCTACTCATACCAGTTCCAAGGTATAGGATCCGTGTTGCTTTTTATTTAATGTCTTCTGATAGTTTTGTCTTAACTTACATAGCTTAATTTAGAAAATATATAGACGTCCGGTAAACAGTTAGAAAATAGGAGCCTCATTTCTGTAAAAGTATGTTTATAAAGTTGGCTACCAGAACCTCAAATATTTAGTTATTTTTTAATATATTGCAATACAATAAGAGATATTTACACATCTATCGTAACTATTTCAATAATTTATAAAAATTCATTATATATTTGTTATTTTACTATCTCTTTTATATACCCTAAAATGTATTATTTGAGTGCGTATGAGAAACATGTATGAAGCTGTATAAAGTGCTGCATTATATCAGGCGTAATGTAGAGCCTTTTTAAGTTTTTAAATATAGCTAAGAAATCATAATATGCGAAGAAATAATATGCTTTAACCTACTAACGGTATTGCTCAAAATACTCGTCGCTCAGACAAGAATATAATATTTTATTATATATATTTATTATTATTTAAATATAACTTGAGATAAAAGAATGTATCTAAAACTATTTTTTTATAAGTGTATGGAACGAAACAATGTAACAACTGTCAAATGAAATAGCAAATGGTGAGAATCGACGAACTTGACCGAATCAAACCGAGACTGAGTTAAACTGTTTGGTAATGGGTTTATGTACTATGTCTTAATTTCTATAAAAGTGTACTATAAAAATTTTGTGCCCGTATTTGGTTAAGTCATGCAATTTTGTATTCATATTGTTCAAGTCATGTAAATTCAATGGATGAATTAGCACCCTTATACTTGATGAATTATCCTTATTTGGATATATTTTCTATGTACAACAAAATTTACAATCTATTAGTAATTAGTGCAATAAAATTAATCATTAGGAATCCAATCAAGTGAGTCTTGGCTCTCATATCCAGGGTCTCCAAATTCAGATATAAAAAGTAACCCGGCTCTAAAAGTTTCACAGAAATTATTCTGATTGATTATAATTTCATCAAAGAATTTAAATTGATTAAACATATTTAAATCTATTAACAAATGACACTGTAATCCACAATTTAACTTTAAATCAATGCTTAAATTAAATTTATTTGGTATATATATTATGTTTAAATATATCTTACTTATATTATCAATTAATATCAATAATAACTAAATAAATAAAAGAATTATATACATTTTAAATTTTTATATATTATAAATTAAGTAATTACAATAGTTTTGATATTTCTTCTAATATATACGACATGTTTGAAATTATTATCATTTTGCTGACGCCGGCGAACACGTGTGCTTCAAATTTCCGGTGAATTCGAAGGAATGCGTTATAAATACACTGTTATAAATAATTTAACACTGTCATAATCTTATAACCAATAACAAATCAAACATAAGAATTAATATCGGTATCTCACTCTTTACCATTAGATATTAATTATTACACACGTAATAATTAATATCGCTATCTCACTCTTTCATATTATCCCAACTATTACCCCAACATTGTCTAGCCACGCCACCTCACTCCCCACCCCACCCTTACCCCCTTTTACATTCTTCCAAGTCTAGCCACGCCCCCTCTGCATATCGTGACCTAAATGCATCCAACTGTCCTAGAACCCGCTCTCCTCAACTACTCACAGAGTTTGAACATTGCGAATTCTGCACAGTCGCTAAACTGTACATGATGTCATTTAAAAAGAAATATCAGAAATTAATAAAGTAGGATACGAAAAATAAATCCGTATTTAGAGATACACTAACATTATGTGATCCTGTCAGTACAAAAGGAATAAAGAAAAAAGTTACTTGATTCACTGAGCTCAAATACTGCGTATTCTGCACAGTCGCTAAACTGTACATGATGTCATTTAAAAAGAAATATCAGGAATTAGTGAAGTATAATTCGAAAAATAAATCCGTAGTTAGAGATACACTAACATTTTGTGATCCTGTCACTACAAAGGGAATAAAGGAAAGAGTTTCTTATTTTACTGAGCTCGAATACTGCGTATTCTGCACAGTCGCTAAACTGTACATGATGTCATTTAAAAAGAAATATCAGAAATAAATGAAGTAGAATACGAAAAATAAATCCGTATTTAGAGATACACTAACATTATGTGATCCTCTCACTACAAAAGGAATAAAGGAAAGAGTTACTTATTTCACTGAGCTCGAATACTGCGTAATCTGCACAGTCGCTAAACTGTACATAATGTCATTTAAAACGAAATATCAGGAATTAGTGAAGTAGAATACGAAAAATAAATACGTATTTAGAGATAGACTAACATTATGTGATCCTGTCACTATAAAAGGAATAAAGGAAAAAGTTACTTATTTCACTGAGCTCGAATACTGCGTATTCTGCAAAGTCGCTCAACTGTACATGATGTCATTTAAAACGAAATATCAGGAATTAGTAAAGTAGAATGCGAAAAATAAATCCGTATTTAGAGATACACTAACATTATGTGATCCTGTCACTACAAAAGGAATAAAGAAAAAAGTTACTTAATTTACTGAGCTCGAATACTGCGTATTCTGCACAGTCGCTAAATTGTACATGATGTCATTTAAAAAGAAATATCAGGATTTAGTGAAGTGGAATACGAAAAATAAATCCGTATTTAGAGATACAATAACATTATGTGATCCTGTCACTACAAAAAGAATAAGGGAAATAAATTACTTATTTCACTAAGCTCGAATACTGAGTATTCTGCACAGTCGCTAAACTGTACATGATGTCATTTAAAAAGAAATATCAGGAATTAGTGAAGTAGAATACGAAAAATAAATCCGTAGTTAGAGATACACTTACATTATGTGATCCTGTCACTACAAAAGGAATAAAGGAAAGAATTACTTATTTCACTGAGTTTAAATACTGCGAATTCTGCACAGTCGCTAAACTGTACATGATGTCATTTAAAAAGAAATATCAGAAATTAATAAAGTAGGATACGAAAAATAAATCCGTATTTAGAGATACACTAACATTATGTGATCCTGTCAGTACAAAAGGAATAAAGAAAAAAATTACTTGATTCACTGAGCTTAAATACTGCGTATTCTGCACAGTCGCTAAACTGTACATGATGTCATTTAAAAAGAAATATCAGGAATTAGTGAAGTAGAATTTGAAAAATAAATCCGTAGTTAGAGATACACTAACATTTTGTGATCCTGTCACTACAAAAGGAATAAAGAAAAGAGTTACTTATTTCACTGAGCTCGAATACTGCGTATTCTGCACAGTCGCTAAACTGTACATAATGTCATTTAAAAAGAAATATCAGAAATAAATGAAGTAGAATACGAAAAATAAATCCGTATTTAGAGATACACTAACATTATGTGATCCTGTCACTACAAAAGAAATAAAGGAAAGAGTTACTTATTTTACTGAGCTCGAATACTGCGTATTCTGCACAGTCGCTAAACTGTACATGATGTCATTTAAAACGAGTTATCAGGAATTAGTGAAGTAGAATACGAAAAATAAATCCGTATTTAAAAATACACTAACATTATGTGATCCTGTCACTACAAAAGGAATAAAAGAAAAAGTTACTTATTTCACTGAGCTCAAATACTGCGTATTCTGCACAGTCGCTAAACTGCACATGATGTCATTTAAAACGAAATATCAGAAATTATTGAAGTAGAATACAAAAAATAAATCCGTATTTAGAGATACACTAACATTATGTGATCCTGTCACTACAAAAGGAATAAAAGAAAAAGTTACTTATTTCACTGAGCTCAAATACTGCGTATTCTGCACGGTCGCTAAACTGTACATGATGTCATTTAAAAAGAAATATCAGGAATTAGTGAAGTAGAATACGAAAAATAAATTCATAGTTAGAGATACACTAACATTATGTGATCCCGTCACTACAAAAGAAATAAAGAAAAGACTTACTTATTTCACTGAGCTCCAATACAGCGTATTCTGCACAGTCGCTAAACTGTACATGATGTCATTTAAAAAGAAATATCAGAAATTAATGAAGTAGAATACGAAAAATAAATCCGTATTTAGAGATACACTAACATTATGTGATCCTGTCCCTACAAAAGAAATAAAGGAAAGAGTTACCTATTTTACTGAGCTCGAATACTGCGTATTCTGCACAGTCGCTAAACTGTACATTATCTCATTTAAAAAGAAATATCAGGAATTAGTGAAGTAGAATACAAAAAATAAATCCGTATTTAAAGATACACTAACAATATGTGATCCTGTCACTACAAAAGGAATAAAGGAAAGAGTTACTTATTTGACTGAGCTCGAATACTGCGTATTCTGCACATTTGCTAAACTGTACATGATGTCATTTGAGAAAAAATATCAGGAATAAGTGAAGTAGAATACGAAAAATAAATCCGTTGGTAGAGATACACTTACATTATGTGATCCTGTCACTACAAAAGGAATAAAGGAAAGAATTACTTATTTCACTGAGTTTGAATACCGCGAATTCTGCACAGTCGCTAAACTGTACATGATGTCATTTAAAAAGAAATATCAGAAATTAATAAAGTAGAATACGAAAAATAAATCCGTATTTAGAGATACACTAACATTATGTGATCCTGTCAGTACAAAAGGAATAAAGAAAAAAGTTACTTAATTCACTGAGCTCAAATACTGCGTATTCTGCACAGTCGCTAAACTGTACATGATGTCATTTAAAAAGAAATATCAGGAATTATTGAAGTAGAATTCGAAAAATAAATTCGCAGTTAGAGATACACTAACATTTTGTGATCCTGTCACTACAAAAGGAATAAAGGAAAGAGTTACTTATTTCACTGAGCTCAAATACTGCGTATTCTGCACAGTCGCTAAACTGTACATGATGTCATTGAAAAAGAAATATCAGAAATAAATGAAGTAGAATACGAAAAATAAATCCGTATTTAGAGATACACTAACATTATGTGATCGTGTCACTACAAAAGAAATAAAGGAAAGAGTTACTTATTTCACTGAACTCGAATACTGCGTATTCTGCACAGTCGCTAAACTGTACATGATATCATTTAAAACGAGATATCAGGAATTAGTGAAGTAGAATACGAAAAATAAATCCGTATTTAAAAATACACTAACATTATATGATCCTGTCACTACAAAAGGAATAAAGGAAAGAGTTACTTATTTGACAGAGCTCGAATACTGCGTATTCTGCACATTTGCTAAACTGTACATGATGTCATTTAAAAAGAAATATCATTAATAAGTGAAGTAGAATACGAAAAATAAATCCGTAGTTAGAGATACACTTACATTATGTGATCCTGTCACTACAAAAGGAATAAAGGAAAGAATTACTTATTTCACTGAGTTTGAATACTGCGAATTCTGCACAGTCGCTAAACTGTACATGATGTCATTTAAAAAGAAATATCAGAAATTAATAAAGTAGGATACGAAAAATAAATCCGTATTTAGAGATACACTAACATTATGTGATCCTGTCAGTACAAAAGGAATTAAGAAAAAAGTTACTTGATTCACTGAGCTCAAATACTGCGAATTCTGCACAGTCGCTAAACTGTACATGATGTCATTTAAAAAGAAATATCAGAAATTAGTGAAGTAGAATACAAAAAATAAATCCGTATTTAAAGATACACTAACATTATGTGATCCTGTCACTACAAAAGAAATAAAGGAAAGAGTTACTTATTTGACTGAGTTTGAATACTGCGAATTCTGCACAGTCGCTAAACTGTACATGATGTCATTTAAAAAGAAATATTAGAAATAAATGAAGTAGAATACGAAAAATAAATCTATATTTAGAAATACACTAACATTATGTGATCCTCTCACTACAAAAGGAATGAAGAAAAGAGTTACTTATTTCACTGAGCTTGAATACTGCGTAATCTGCACAGTCGCTAAACTGTACATATTGTCATTTAAAACGAAATATCAGGAATTAGTGATGTAGAATACGAAAAATAAATACGTATTTAGAGATAGACTAACATTATGTGATCCTGTCACTATAAAAGGAATAAAGAAAAAAGTTACTTATTTCACTGAGCTCGAATACTGCGTATTTTGCACAGTCGCTAAACTGTACATGATGTCATTTAAAAAGAAATATCAGGAATTAGTGAAGTAGAATACAAAAAATAAATCCGTTGTTAGAGATACACTAACATTACGTGATCCTGTCACTACAATTGGAATAAAGGAAAGAGGTAATTATTTCACTGAGCTCGAATATTTCGTATTCTGCACAGTCGCTAAACTGTACATGATGTCATTTAAAAAGAAATATCAGAAATTAATAAAGTAGAATACGAAAAATAAATCCGTATTTAGAGATACACTAACATTATGTGATCCTGTCACTACAAAAGGAATAAAGGCAAAAGTTACTTATTTCACTGAGCTCGAATACTGAGTATTCTGCACAGTCGCTAATTTGTACATGATGTCATTTAAAACGAAATATCAGGAATTAGTAAAGTAGAATGCGAAAAATAAATCCGTATTTAGAGATACACTAACATTATGTGATCCTGTCACTACAAAAGGAATAAAGGAAAAAGTTACTTATTTCACTGAGCTCGAATACTGCGTATTCTGCTCAGTCGCTAAACTGTACATGATGTCATTTAAAAAGAAATATCAGGAAATAGTGAAGTAGAATACGAAAAATAAATCCATAGTTAGAGATACACTAACATTATGTGATCCTGTCACTACAAAAGGAATAAAAAAAAGACTTACTTATTTCACTGAGCTCCAATACTGCGTATTCTGCACAGTCGCTAAACTGTACATGATGTCATTTAAAAAGAAATATCAGAAATTAATGAAGTAGAATACGAAAAATAAATCCGTATTTAGAGATACACTAACATTATGTGATCCTGTCACTACAAAAGGAATAAAGGAAAAAATTACTTATTTCACTGAGCTCGAATACTGCGTATTTTGCACAGTCGCTAAACTGTACATGATGTCATTTAAAAAGAAATATCAGAAATTAATAAAGTAGAATGCGAAAAATAAATCCGTATTTAAAGATACACTAACATTATGTGATCCTGTCACTACAAAAGGAATAAAGGAAAAAGTTACTTATTTCACTGAACTCGAATACTGCGTATTCTGCACAGTCGCTAAACTGTACATTGTCATTTAAAAAGAAATATCAGGAATTAGTTAAGTAGAATACGAAAAATAAATCCGTATTTAGAGATACACTAACATTATGTGATCCTGTCAACACAAAAGGAATAAAGGAAAAAGTTACTTATTTCACTGAGCTCGAATACTGCGTATTCTGCACAGTCGCTAAACTGTACATGATGTCATTTAAAAAGAAATATCAGAAATTAGAGAAGTAGAATACAAAAAATAAATCCGAAGTTAGAGATACACTAACATTATGTGATGCTGTCACTACAAAAGGAATAAAAGAAAAAGTTACTTATTTTACTGAGCTCGAATACTGCGTATTCTGCACAGTCGCTAAACTGTACATGATGTCATTTAAAACGAAATATCAGGAATTAGTGAAGTAGAATGCGAAAAATAAATCCGTATTTAGAGATACACTAACATTATGTGATCCTGTCACTACAAAAGGAATAAAGAAAAAAGTTACTTATTTTACTGAGCTCGAATACTGCGTATTCTGCACAGTCGCTAAACTGTACATGATGTCATTTAAAAAGAAATATCAGGATTTAGTGAAGTAGAATACGAAAAATAAATCCGTAGTTAGAGATACACTAACATTATGTGATCCTGTCACTACAAAAGGAATAAAGAAAAGAGTTACTTATTTCACTAAGCTCCAATACTGCGTATTCTGCACAGTCGCTAAACTGTACATGATGTCATTTAAAAAGAAATATCAGAAACTAATGAAGTAGAATACGAAAAATTAATCCGTATTTAGAAAAACACTAACATTATGTGATCCTGTCACTACAAGAGGAAAAAGTTACTTATTTCACTAAACTCGAATACTGCGTATTCTGCACAGTCGCTAAACTGTACATGATGTCATATAAAACGAAATATCTTTAAATAATAAAGTAGAATACGAAAAATTAATCCTTATTTAGAGATACAATAACATTATGTGATCCTGTCACTACAAAAAGAATAAAGGAAAGAGTTACTTATTTCACTAAGCTCGAATACTGAGTTTTCTGCACAGTCGCTAAACTGTACATGATGTCATTTAAAAAGAAATATAAGCAATTAGTGAAGTAGTATACGAAAAATAAATCCGTATTTAGAGATACACTAACATTATGTGATCCTGTCCCTACAAAAGAAATAAAGGAAAAAGTTACCTATTTTACTGAGCTCGAATACTGCGTATTCTGCACAGACGCTAAACTGTACATGATCTCATTTAAAAAGAAATATCAGGAATTAGTGAAGTAGAATACAAAAAATAAATCCGTATTTAAAGATACACTAACAATATGTGATCCTGTCACTACAAAAGGAATAAAGGAAAGAGTTACTTATTTGACTGAGCTGGAATACTGCGTATTCTGCACATTTGCTAAACTGTACATGATGTCATTTGAGAAAAAATATCAGGAATAAGTGAAGTAGAATACGAAAAATAAATCCGTAGGTAGGAATACACTTACATTATGTGATCCTGTCACTACAAAAGTAATAAAGGAAAGAATTACTTATTTCACTGAGTTTGAATACCGCGAATTCTGCACAGTCGCTAAACTGTACATGATGTCATTTAAAAAGAAATATCAGAAATTAATAAAGTAGGATACGAAAAATAAATCCGTATTTAGAGATACACTAACATTATGTGATCCTGTCAGTACAAAAGGAATAAAGAAAAAAGTTACTTAATTCACTGAGCTCAAATACTGCGTATTCTGCACAGTCGCTAAACTGTACATGATGTCATTTAAAAAGAAATATCAGGAATTATTGAAGTAGAATTCGAAAAATAAATCCGCAGTTAGAGATACACTAACATTTTGTGATCCTGTCACTACAAAAGGAATAAAGGAAAGAGTTACTTATTTCACTGAGCTCAAATACTGCGTATTCTGCACAGTCGCTAAACTGTACATGATGTCATTTAAAAAGAAATATCAGAAATAAATGAAGTAGAATACGAAAAATAAATCCGTATTTAGAGATACACTAACATTATGTGATCGTGTCACTACAAAAGAAATAAAGGAAAGAGTTACTTATTTCACTGAACTCGAATACTGCGTATTCTGCACAGTCGCTAAACTGTACATGATATCATTTAAAACGAGATATCAGGAATTAGTGAAGTAGAATACGAAAAATAAATCCGTATTTAAAAATACACTAACATTATATGATCCTGTCACTACAAAAGGAATAAAGGAAAGAGTTACTTATTTGACTGAGCTCGAATACTGCGTATTCTGCACATTTGCTAAACTGTACATGATGTCATTTAAAAAGAAATATCATTAATAAGTGAAGTAGAATACGAAAAATAAATCCGTAGTTAGAGATACACTTACATTATGTGATCCTGTCACTACAAAAGGAATAAAGGAAAGAATTACTTATTTCACTGAGTTTGAATACTGCGAATTCTGCACAGTCGCTAAACTGTACATGATGTCATTTAAAAAGAAATATCAGAAATTAATAAAGTAGGATACGAAAAATAAATCCGTATTTAGAGATACACTAACATTATGTGATCCTGTCAGTACAAAAGGAATTAAGAAAAAAGTTACTTGATTCACTGAGCTCAAATACTGCGAATTCTGCACAGTCGCTAAACTGTACATGATGTCATTTAAAAAGAAATATCAGGAATTAGTGAAGTAGAATACAAAAAATAAATCCGTATTTAAAGATACACTAACATTATGTGATCCTGTCACTACAAAAGAAATAAAGGAAAGAGTTACTTATTTGACTGAGTTCGAATACTGCGTATTCTGCACATTTGCTAAACTGTACATGATGTCATTTAAAAAGAAATATCAAGAATAAGTGAAGTAGAATACGAAAAATAAATCCGTAGTTAGAGATACACTTACATTATGTGATCCTGTCACTACAAAAGGAATAAAGGAAAGAATAACTTATTTCACTGAGTTTGAATACTGCGAATTCTGCACAGTCGCTAAACTGTACATGATGTCATTTAAAAAGAAATATTAGAAATAAATGAAGTAGAATACGAAAAATAAATCCATATTTAGAAATACACTAACATTATGTGATCCTCTCACTACAAAAGGAATGACGAAAAGAGTTACTTATTTCACTGAGCTCGAATACTGCGTAATCTGCACAGTCGCTAAACTGTACATATTGTCATTTAAAACGAAATATCAGGAATTAGTGAAGTAGAATACGAAAAATAAATACGTATTTAGAGATAGACTAACATTATGTGATCCTGTCACTATAAAAGGAATAAAGAAAAAAGTTACTTATTTTACTGAGCTCGAATACTGCGTATTTTGCACAGTCGCTAAACTGTACATGATGTCATTTAAAAAGAAATATCAGAAATTAATAAAGTAGAATACGAAAAATAAATCCGTATTTAGAGATACACTAACATTATGTGATCCTGTCACTACAAAAGGAATAAAGGCAAAAGTAACTTATTTCACTGAGCTCGAATACTGAGTATTTTGCACAGTCGCTAATTTGTACATGATGCCATTTAAAACAAAATATCAGGAATTAGTGAAGAAGAATGCGAAAAATAAATCCGTATTTAGAGATACACTAACATTATGTGATCCTGTCACTACAAAAGGAATAAAGGAAAAAATTACTTATTTCACTGAGCTCGAATACTGCGTATTTTGCACAGTCGCTAAACTGTACATGATGTCATTTAAAAAGAAATATTAGAAATTAATGAAGTAGAATGCGAAAAATAAATCCGTATTTAAAGATACACTAACATTATGTGATCCTGTCACTACAAAAGGAAAAAAGGAAAAAGTTACTTATTTCACTGAACTCGAATACTGCGTATTCTGCACAGTCGCTAAACTGTACATTGTCATTTAAAAAGAAATATCAGGAATTAGTTAAGTAGAATACGAAAAATAAATCCGTATTTAGAGATACACTAACATTATGTGATCCTGTCAACACAAAAGGAATAAAAAAAAAAGTTACTTATTTCACTGAGCTCGAATACTGCGTATTCTGCACAGTCGCTAAACTGTACATGATGTCATTTAAAAAGAAATATCAGAAATTAGAGAAGTAGAATACGAAAAATAAATCCGAAGTTAGAGATACACTAACATTATGTGATCCTGGCACTACAAAAGGAATAAAAGAAAAAGTTACTTATTTCACTAAGCTCCAATACTGCGTATTCTGCACAGTCGCTAAACTGTACATGATGTCATTTAAAAAGAAATATCAGAAACTAATGAAGTAGAATACGAAAAATTAATCCGTATTTAGAAAAACACTAACATTATGTGATCCTGTCACTACAAGAGGAAAAAGTTACTTATTTCACTAAACTCGAATACTGCGTATTCTGCACAGTCGCTGAACTGTACATGATGTCATATAAAGCGAAATATCTTTAAATAATAAAGTAGAATACGAAAAAAAAATCCGTATTTAGAGATACAATAACATTATGTGATCCTGTCACTACAAAAAGAATAAAGGAAAGAGTTACTTATTTCACTAAGCTCGAATACTGAGTTTTCTGCACAGTCGCTAAACTGTACATGATGTCATTTAAAAAGAAATATAAGCAATTAGTGAAGTAGTATACGAAAAATAAATCCGTATTTAGAGATACACTAACATTATGTGATCCTGTCCCAACAAAAGAAATAAAGGAAAAAGTTACCTATTTTACTGAGCTCGAATACTGCGTATTCTGCACAGTCGCTAAAATGTACATGATCTCATTTAAAAAGAAATATCAGGAATTAGTGAAGTAGAATACAAAAAATAAATCCGTATTTAAAGATACACTAACAATATGTGATCCTGTCACTAAAAAAGGAATAAAGGAAAGAGTTACTTATTTGACTGAGCTGGAATACTGCGTATTCTGCACATTTGCTAAACTGTACATGATGTCATTTGAGAAAAAATATCAGGAATAAGTAAAGTAGAATACGAAAAATAAATCCGTAGGTAGAGATACACTTACATTATGTGATCCTGTCACTACAAAAGGAATAAAGGAAAGAATTACTTATTTCACTGAGTTTAAATACCGCGAATTCTGCACAGTCGCTAAACTGTACATGATGTCATTTAAAAAGAAATATCAGAAATAAATGAAGTAGAATACAAAAAATAAATCCGTATTTAGAGATACACTAACATTATGTGATCCTGTCACTACAAAAGAAATAAAGGAAAGAGTTACTTATTTCACTAAGCTCGAATACTGCGTATTCTGCACAGTCGCTTAACTGTACATGATGTCATTTAAAACGAGATATCAGGAATTAGTGAAGTAGAATACGAAAAATAAATCCGTATTTAAAAATACACTAACATTATGTGATCCTGTCACTACAAAAGGAATAAAGGAAAAAGTTACTTATTTTACTGAGCTCAAATACTGCGTATTCTGCACAGTCGCTAAACTGTACATGATGTCATTTAAAAAGAAATATCAGGAATTAGTGAAGTAGAATACGAAAAATAAATCCGTAGTTAGAGATACACTAACATTATGTGATCCTGTCACTACAAAAGGAATAAAGGAAAAAGTTACTTATTTCACTGGGCTCGAATACTGCGAATTCTGCACAGTCGCTAAACTGTACATGATGTCATTTAAAAAGAAATATCAGAAATACATGAAGTAGAATACGAAAAATAAATCCGTATTTAGAGATACACTAACATTATGTGATCCTGTCACTACAAAAGAAATAAAGGAAAAAATTACTTATTTGACTGAGCTCGAATACTGCGTATTCTGCACATTTGCTAAACTGTACATGATGTCATTTAAAAAGAAATATCAGGAATAAGTGAAGTAGAATACGAAAAATAAATCCGTAGTTAGAGATACACTTACATTATGTGATCCTGTCACTACAAAAGGAATAAAGGAAAGAATTACTTATTTTACTGAGTTTGAATACTGCAAATTCTGCACAGTCGCTAAACTGTACATGATGTCATTTAAAAAGAAATATCAGAAATTAATAAAGTAGGATACGAAAAATAAATCCGTATTTAGAGATACACTAACATTATGTGATCCTGTCAGTACAAAAGGAATTAAGAAAAAAGTTACTTGATTCACTGAGCTCAAATACTGCGAATTCTGCACAGTCGCTAAACTGTACATGATGTCATTTAAAAAGAAATATCAGGAATTAGTAAAGTAGAATACAAAAAATAAATCCGTATTTAAAGATACACTAACATTATGTGATCCTGTCACTACAAAAGAAATAAAGGAAAGAGTTACTTATTTGACTGAGCTCGAATACTGCGTATTCTGCACATTTGCTAAACTGTACATGATGTCATTTAAAAAGAAATATCAGGAATAAGTAAAGTAGAATACGAAAAATAAATCCGTAGTTAGAGATACACTTACATTATGTGATCCTGTCACTACAAAAGGAATAAAAGAAAGAATAACTTATTTTACTGAGTTTGAATACTGCGAATTCTGCACAGTCGCTAAACTGTACATGATGTCATTTAAAAAGAAATATCAGGAATTAGTGAAGTAGAATACAAAAAATAAATCCGTTGTTAGAGATACACTAACATTATGTGATCCTGTCACTACAATAGGAATAAAGGAAAGAGTTGATTATTTCACTGAGCTCGAATATTTCGTATTCTGCACAGTCGCTAAACTGTACATGATGTCATTTAAAAAGGAATATCAGAAATTAATAAAGTAGAATACGAAAAATAAATCCGTATTTAGAGATACACTAACATTATGTGATCCTGTCACTACAAAAGGAATAAAGGCAAAAGTAACTTATTTCACTGAGCTCAAATACTGAGTATTTTGCACAGTCGCTAATTTGTACATGATGTCATTTAAAACGAAATATCAGGAATTAGTGAAGTAGAATGCGAAAAATAAATCCGTATTTAGAGATACACTAACATTATGTGATCCTGTCACTACAAAAGGAATAAAGAAAAAAGTTACTTATTTCACTGAGCTCGAATACTGCGTATTCTGCTCAGTCGCTAAACTGTACATGATGTCATTTAAAAAGAAATATCAGGAATTAGTGAAGTAGAATACGAAAAATAAATCCATAGTTAGAGATACACTAACATTATGTGATCCTGTCACTACAAAAGGAATAAAAAAAAGACTTACTTATTTCACTGAGCTCCAATACTGCGTATTCTGCACAGTCGCTAAACTGTACATGATGTCATTTAAAAAAATATATCAGAAATTAATGAAGTAGAATACGAAAAATAAATCCGTATTTAGAGATACACTAACATTATGTGATCCTGTCACTACAAAAGGAATAAAGAAAAAAATTACTTATTTCACTGAGCTCGAATACTGCGTATTTTGCACAGTCGCTAAACTGTACATAATGTCATTTAAAAAAAAATATCAGAAATTAATGAACTAGAATGCGAAAAATAAATCCGTATTTAAAGATACACTAACATTATGTGATCCTGTCACTACAAAAGGAATAAAGGAAAAAGTTACTTATTTTACTGAACTCGAATACTGCGTATTCTGCACAGTCGCTAAACTGTACATTGTCATTTAAAAAGAAATATCAGGAATTAGTAAAGTAGAATACGAAAAATAAATCCGTATTTAGAGATACACTAACATTATGTGATCCTGTCAACACAAAAGGAATAAAGGAAAAAGTTACTTATTTCACTGAGCTCGAATACTGCGTATTCTGCACAGTCGCTAAACTGTACATGATGTCATTTAAAAAGAAATATCAGGAATTAGAGAAGTAGAATGCGAAAAATAAATCCGTATTTAGAGATAAACTAACATTATGTGATCCTGTCACTACAAAAGGAATTAAGAAAAAAATTACTTATTTTACTGAGCTCGAATTCTGCGTATTCTGCACAGTCGCTAAACTGTACATGATGTCATTTAAAAAGAAATATCAGGATTTAGTGAAGTAGAATACGAAAAATAAATCCGTAGTTAGAGATACACTAACAATATGTGATCCTGCCACTACAAAAGGAATAAAAGAAAAAGTTACTTATTTTACTGAGCTCGAATACTGCGTATTCTGCACAGTCGCTAAACTGTACACGATGTCATTTAAAAAGAAATATCAGAAACTAATGAAGTAGAATACGAAAAATAAATCCGTATTTAGAGATACACTAACATTATGTGATCCTATCACTACAAGAGGAAAATGTTACTTAATTCACTAAACTCGAATACTGCGTATTCTGCACAGTCGCTAAACTGTACATGATGTCAATTAAAAAGAAATATTAGGAATAAGTGAAGTAAAATACAAAAAATAAATCCGTATTTAGAGATACACTAACATTATGTGATCCTGTCACTACAAAAGGAATAAAGAAAAGAGTTACTTATTTCACTAAACTCGAATACTGCGTATTCTGCACAGTCGCTAAACTGTACATAATGTCATTTAAAAAGAAATATCAGGAATTAGTAAAGTAGAATACGAAAAATAAATCCGTATTTAGAGATACACTAACATTATGTGATCCTGTCACTACAAGAGGAAAAAGTTACTTATTTCACTAAACTCGTATACTGCGTATTCTGCACAGTCGCTAAACTGTACATGATGTCATTTAAAACGAAATATCAGGAATTAATAAAGTAGAATACGAAAAACAAATCCGTATTTAGAGATACACTAACATTATGTGATCCTGTCACTACAAAAGGAATAAAGGAAAGAGTTACTTATTTCACTGAGTTTGAATACTGAGTATTCTGCACAGTCGCTAAACTGTACATAATGTCATTTAAAAAGAAATATCAGGAATTAGTAAAGTAGAATACGAAAAATAAACCCGTATTTAGAGATACACTAACATTATGTGATCCTGTCACTACAAAAGGAAAGAGTTACTTATTTTACTGTGCTCAAATACTGCGTAATCTGCGTAGTCGCTAAACTGTACATGATGTCATTTAAAAAGAAATATCAGGATTTAGTGAAGTAGAATACGAAAAATAAATCCTTAGTTAGAGATACACTAACATTGTGTGATCCTGTCACTACAAAAGGAATAAAGAAAAGAGTTACTTATTTCACTAAGCTCCAATACTGCGTATTCTGCACAGTCGCTAAACTGTACATGATGTCATTTAAAAAGAAATATCAGAAACTAATGAAGTGGAATACGAAAAATTAATCCGTATTTAGAGATACACTAACATTATGTGATCCTGTCACTACAAGAGGAAAAAGTTACTTATTTCACTAAACTCGTATACTGCGTATTCTGCACAGTCGCTAAACTGTACATGATGTCATTTAAAACGAAATATCAGGAATTAATAAAGTAGAATACGAAAAACAAATCCGTATTTAGAGATACACTAACATTATGTGATCCTGTCACTACAAAAGGAATAAAGAAAAGAGTTACTTATTTTACTAAACTCGAATACTGCATATTCTGCACAGTCGCTAAACTGTACATGATGTCATTTAAAAAGAAATATCAGGAATTAGTAAAGTAGAATACGAAAAATAAATCCGTATTTAGAGATACACTAACATTATGTGATCCTGTCAGTACGAAAGGAACAAAGGAAAAAGTTACTTGATTCACTGAGCTCAAATACTGCGTATTCTGCACAGTCGCTAAACTGTACATAATGTCATTTAAAAAGAAATATCAGGAATTAGTGAAGTAGTATTCAAAAAATAAATCCGTAGTTAGAGATACACTAACATTTTGTGATCCTGTCACTACAAAAGGAATAAAGGAAAGAGTTACTTATTTCACTGAGCTCGAATACTGCGTATTCTGCACAGTCGCTAAACTGTACATGATGTCATTTAAAAAGAAATATCAGAAATAAATGAAGTAGAATACGAAAAATAAATCCATATTTAGAGATACACTAACATTATGTGATCCTCTCACTACAAAAGGAATAAAGAAAAGAGTTACTTATTTCACTGAGCTCGAATACTGCGTAATCTGCACAGTCGCTAAACTGTACATAATGTCATTTAAAACGAAATATCAGGAATTAGTGAAGTAGAATACGAAAAATAAATACGTATTTAGAGATAGACTAACATTATGTGATCCTGTCACTATAAAAGGAATAAAGAAAAAAGTTACTTATTTCACTGAGCTCGAATACTGCGTATTCTGCACAGTCGCTAAACTGTTTATGATGTCATTTAAAAAGAAATATCAGGAATTAGTGAAGTAGAATACAAAAAATAAATCCGTTGTTAGAGATACACTAACATTACGTGATCCTGTCACTACAAAAGGAATAAAAAAAAGACTTACTTATTTCACTGAGCTCCAATACTGCGTATTCTGCACAGTCGCTAAACTGTACATGATGTCATTTAAAAAGAAATATCAGAAATTAATGAAGTAGAATACGAAAAATAAATCCGTATTTAGAGATACACTAACATTATGTGATCCGGTCACTACAAAAGGAATAAAGGAAAAAGTTACTTATTTCACTGAGCTCGAATACTGCGTATTCTGCACAGTCGCTAATTTGTACATGATGTCATTTAAAACGAAATATCAGGATTTAGTGAAGTAGAATGCGAAAAATAAATCCGTATTTAGAGATACACTAACATTATGTGATCCTGTCACTACAAAAGGAATAAAGGAAAAAATTACTTATTTCGCTGAGCTCGAATACTGCGTATTTTGCACAGTCGCTAAACTGTACATGATGTCATTTAAAACGAAATATCAGGAATTAGTGAAGTAGAATGCGAAAAATAAATCCGTATTTAAAGATACACTAACATTATGTGATCCTGTCACTACAAAAGGAATAAAGGAAAAAGTTACTTATTTCACTGTACTCGAATACTGCGTATTCTGCACAGTCGCTAAACTGTACATTGTCATTTAAAAAGAAATATCAGAAATTAGTAAAGTAGAATACGAAAAATAAATCCGTATTTAGAGATACACTAACATTATGTGATCCTGTCAACACAAAAGGAATAAAGGAAAAAGTTACTTATTTCACTGAGCTCGAATACTGCGTATTCTGCACAGTCGCTAAACTGTACATGATGTCATTTAAAAAGAAATATCAGAAACTAATGAAGTAGAATACGAAAAATTAATCCGTAGTTAGAGATACACTAACATAATGTGATCCTGTCACTACAAAAGGAATAAAGAAAAAAGTTACTTATTTCACTGAGCTCGAATACTGCGTATTCTGCACAGTCGCTAAACTGTACATGATGTCATTTAAAAAGAAATATCAGAATTTAGTGAAGTAGAATACGAAAAATAAATCCGTAGTTAGAGATACACTAACATTATGTGATCCTGTCACTACAAAAGGAATAAAGAAAAGAGTTACTTATTTCACTAAGCTCCAATACTGCGTATTCTGCACAGTCGCTAAACTGTACATGATGTCATTTAAAAAGAAATATCAGAAACTAATGAAGTAGAATACGAAAAATTAATCCGTAGTTAGAGATACACTAACATTATGTGATCCTGTCACTACAAGAAGAAAAAGTTACTTATTTCACTAAACTCGAATACTGCGTATTCTGCACAGTCGCTAAACTGTACATGATGTCATTTTAAAATAAATATCAGGAATTAGTAAAGTAGAATACGAAAAATAAATCCGTATTTAGAGATACACTAACATTATGTGATCCTGTCAACACAAAAGGAATAAAAAAAAGTTACTTATTTTACTGAGCTCGAATACTGCGTATTCTGCACAGTCGCTAAACTGTACATGATGTCATTTTAAAAGAAATATCAGGAATTAGTGAAGTAGAATACGAAAAATAAATCCGTAGTTAGAGATACACTAACATTATGTGATCCTGTCACTACAAAAGGAATAAAGGAAAGAGTTACTTATTTCACTGAGCTCGAATACTGCGTATTCTGCACAGTCGCTAAACTGTTCATGATGTCATTTAAAAAGAAATATCAGAAATTAATGAAGTAGAATACGAAAAATAAATCCGTATTTAGAGATACACTAACATTATGTGATTCTGTCACTACAAAAGGAATAAAAGAAAAAGTTACTTATTTCACTGAGCTCGAATACTGCGTATTGTGCACAGTCGCTAAACTGTACATGATGTCATTTAAAAAGAAATATCAGGAATTAGTGAAGTAGAATACAAAAAATAAATCCGTTGTTAGAGATACACTAACATTACGTGATCCTGTCACTACAAAAGGAATAAAAAAATGACTTACTTATTTCACTGAGCTCCAATACTGCGTATTCTGCACAGTCGCTAAACTGTACATGATGTCATTTAAAAAGAAATATCAGAAATTAATGAAGTAGAATACGAAAAATAAATCCGTATTTAGAGATACACTAACATTATGTGATCCTGTCACTACAAAAGGAATAAAGGAAAGAGTTACTTATTTCACTGAGCTCCAATACTGCGTATTCTGCACAGTCGCTAAACTGTACATGATGTCATTTAAAAAGAAATATCAGAAATTAATGAAGTAGAATACGAAAAATAAATCCGTATTTAGAGATACACTAACATTATGTGATCCTGTCACTACAAAAGGAATAAAGGAAAAAATTACTTATTTCGCTGAGCTCGAATACTGCGTATTTTGCACAGTCGCTAAACTGTACATGATGTCATTTAAAACGAAATATCAGCAATTAGTGAAGTAGAATGCGAAAAATAAATCCGTATTTAAAGATACACTAACATTATGTGATCCTGTCACTACAAAAGGAATAAAGGAAAAAGTTACTTATTTCACTGTACTCGAATACTGCGTATTCTGCACAGTCGCTAAACTGTACATTGTCATTTAAAAAGAAATATCAGAAATTAGTAAAGTAGAATACGAAAAATAAATCCGTATTTAGAGATACACTAACATTATGTGATCCTGTCAACACAAAAGGAATAAAGGAAAAAGTTACTTATTTTACTGAGCTCGAATACTGCGTATTCTGCACAGTCGCTAAACTGTACATGATGTCATTTAAAAAGAAATATCAGAAACTAATGAAGTAGAATACGAAAAATTAATCCGTAGTTAGAGATACACTAACATAATGTGATCCTGTCACTACAAAAGGAATAAAGAAAAAAGTTACTTATTTCACTGAGCTCGAATACTGCGTATTCTGCACAGTCGCTAAACTGTACATGATGTCATTTAAAAAGAAATATCAGAATTTAGTGAAGTAGAATACGAAAAATAAATCCGTAGTTAGAGATACACTAACATTATGTGATCCTGTCACTACAAAAGGAATAAAGAAAAGAGTTACTTATTTCACTAAGCTCCAATACTGCGTATTCTGCACAGTCGCTAAACTGAACATGATGTCATTTAAAAAGAAATATCAGAAACTAATGAAGTAGAATACGAAAAATTAATCCGTAGTTAGAGATACACTAACATTATGTGATCCTGTCACTACAAGAAGAAAAAGTTACTTATTTCACTAAACTCGAATACTGCGTATTCTGCACAGTCGCTAAACTGTACATGATGTCATTTAAAAATAAATATCAGGAATTAGTAAAGTAGAATACGAAAAATAAATCCGTATTTAGAGATACACTAACATTATGTGATTCTGTCAACACAAAAGGAATAAAAAAAAGTTACTTATTTCACTGAGCTCGAATACTGCGTATTCTGCACAGTCGCTAAACTGTACATGATGTCATTTTAAAAGAAATATCAGGAATTAGTGAAGTAGAATACGAAAAATAAATCCGTAGTTAGAGATACACTAACATTATGTGATCCTGTCACTACAAAAGGAATAAAGGAAAGAGTTACTTATTTCACTGAGCTCGAATACTGCGTATTCTGCACAGTCGCTAAACTGTTCATAATGTCATTTAAAAAGAAATATCAGAAATTAATGAAGTAGAATACGAAAAATAAATCCGTATTTAGAGATACACTAACATTATGTGATTCTGTCACTACAAAAGGAATAAAAGAAAAAGTTACTTATTTCACTGAGCTCGAATACTGCGTATTGTGCACAGTCGCTAAACTGTACATGATGTCATTTAAAAAGAAATATCAGGAATTAGTGAAGTAGAATACAAAAAATAAATCCGTTGTTAGAGATACACTAACATTACGTGATCCTGTCACTACAAAAGGAATAAAAAAATGACTTACTTATTTCACTGAGCTCCAATACTGCGTATTCTGCACAGTCGCTAAACTGTACATGATGTCATTTAAAAAGAAATATCAGAAATTAATGAAGTAGAATACGAAAAATAAATCCGTATTTAAAAATACACTAACATTATGTGATCCTGTCACTACAAGAGGAAAAAGTTACTTAATTCACTAAACTCGAATACTGCGTATTCTGCACAGTCGCTAAACTGTACATGATGTCATTTAAAAAGAAATATTAGGAATTAGTGAAGTAAAATACAAAAAATAAATCCGTATTTAGAGATACACTAACATTATGTGATCCTGTCACTACAAAAGGAATAAAGAAAAGAGTTACTTATTTCACTAAGCTCGAATACTGCGTATTCTGCACAATCGCTAAACTGTACATGATGTCATCTAAAAAGAAATATCAGGATTGAATAAAATAGAATACGAAAAATAAATCCGTATTTAGTGATACAATAACATTATGTGATCCTGTCACTACAAAAGGAATAAAGGAAAGAGGTACTTATTTTACTGAGTTTGAATACTGAGTATTCTGCACAGTCGCTAAACTGTACATGATGTCATTTAAAAAGAAATATCAGGAATTAGTGAAGTAGAATACGAAAAATAAATCCGTATTTAGAGATACACTAACATTATGTGATCCTGTCACTACAAAAGGAAAGAGTTACTTATTTTACTGTGCTCAAATACTGCGTAATCTGCGTAGTCGCTAAACTGTACATGATGTCATTTAAAAAGAAATATCAGGATTTAGTGAAGTAGAATACGAAAAATAAATCCGTAGTTAGAGATACACTAACATTGTGTGATCCTGTCACTACAAAAGGAATAAAGAAAAGAGTTACTTATTTCACTAAGCTCCAATACTGCGTATTCTGCACAGTCGCTAAACTGTACATGATGTCATTTAAAAAGAAATATCAGAAACTAATGAAGTGGAATACGAAAAATTTATCCGTATTTAGAGATACACTAACATTATGTGATCCTGTCACTACAAGAGGAAAAAGTTACTTATTTCACTAAACTCGTATACTGCGTATTCTGCACAGTCGCTAAACTGTACATGATGTCATTTAAAACGAAATTTCAGGAATTAATATAGTAGAATACGAAAAATAAATCCGTATTTAGAGATACACTAACATTATGTGATCCTGTCACTACAAAAGGAATAAAGAAAAGAGTTACTTATTTCACTAAGCTCGAATACTGCGTATTTTGCACAGTCGCTAAACTGTACATGATGTCATTTAAATAGAAATATCAGGAATTAATGAAGTGAAATACGAAAAATAAATCCGTATTTAGAGATTCACTAATATTACGTGATCCTGTCACTACAAAAAAAATAAAGAATGTAGTTATTCTACTGACCTCGAATACTGCGTATTCTGCACAGTCGCTAAACTGTACATGATGTCATTTAAAACCAAATATCACCAATTATTGAAGTGGAATACGAAAAATAAATCCGTATTTAAAAAAACATTAACATTATGTGATCCTGTCACTACAAAAGGAATAATGGAAAGAGTTACTTATTTCACTAAGCTCATATACTGCGTATTCTGCACAGTCGCTAAACTGTAGATGATGTCATTTAAAAAGAAATATCAGGAATTAGTGAATTAGAAAACGAAAAATAAATCCGTAGTTAGAGATACACTAACATTATGTGATCCTGTCACTACAAAAGGAATAAAGGAAAGAGTTACTTATTTCACTGAGCTCGAATACTGCGTATTCTGCACAGTCGCTAAACTGTACATGATGTCATTTAAAAAGAAATATCAGGATTTAGTGAAGTAGAATACGAAAAATAAATCCGTAGTTAGAGATACACTAACATTATGTGATCCTGTCACTACAAAAGGAATAAAAGAAAAAGTTACTTATTTTACTGAGCTCGAATACTGCGTATTCTGCACAGTCGCTAAACTGTACATGATGTCATTTAAAAAGAAATATCAGAAACTAATGAAGTAGAATACGAAAAATAAATCCGTATTTAGAGATACACTAACATTATGTGATCCTATCACTACAAGAGGAAAATGTTACTTAATTCACTAAACTCGAATACTGCGTATTCTGCACAGTCGCTAAACTGTACATGATGTCATTTAAAAAGAAATATTAGGAATAAGTGAAGTAAAATACAAAAAATAAATCCGTATTTAGAGATACACTAACATTATGTGATCCTGTCACTACAAAAGGAATAAAGAAAAGAGTTACTTATTTCACTAAACTCGAATACTGCGTATTCTGCACAGTCGCTAAACTGTACATGATGTCATCTAAAAAGAAATATCAGGATTGAATAAAATAGAATACGAAAAATAAATCCGTATTTAGAGAAACAATAACATTATGTGATCCTGTCACTACAAAAGGAATAAAGGAAAGAGTTACTTATTTCACTGAGTTTGAATACTGAGTATTCTGCACAGTCGCTAAACTGTACATAATGTCATTTAAAAAGAAATATCAGGAATTAGTGAAGTAGAATACGAAAAATAAATCCGTATTTAGAGATACACTAACATTATGTGATCCTGTCACTACAAAAGGAAAGAGTTACTTATTTTACTGTGCTCAAATACTGCGTAATCTGCGTAGTCGCTAAACTGTACATGATGTCATTTAAAAAGAAATATCAGGATTTAGTGAAGTAGAATACGAAAAATAAATCCTTAGTTAGAGATACACTAACATTGTGTGATCCTGTCACTACAAAAGGAATAAAGAAAAGAGTTACTTATTTCACTAAGCTCCAATACTGCGTATTCTGCACAGTCGCTAAACTGTACATGATGTCATTTAAAAAGAAATATCAGAAACTAATGAAGTGGAATACGAAAAATTAATCCGTATTTAGAGATACACTAACATTATGTGATCCTGTCACTACAAGAGGAAAAAGTTACTTATTTCACTAAACTCGTATACTGCGTATTCTGCACAGTCGCTAAACTGTACATGATGTCATTTAAAACGAAATATCAGGAATTAATAAAGTAGAATACGAAAAACAAATCCGTATTTAGAGATACACTAACATTATGTGATCCTGTCACTACAAAAGGAATAAAGAAAAGAGTTACTTATTTTACTAAACTCGAATACTGCATATTCTGCACAGTCGCTAAACTGTACATGATGTCATTTAAAAAGAAATATCAGGAATTAGTAAAGTAGAATACGAAAAATAAATCCGTATTTAGAGATACACTAACATTATGTGATCCTGTCAGTACGAAAGGAACAAAGGAAAAAGTTACTTGATTCACTGAGCTCAAATACTGCGTATTCTGCACAGTCGCTAAACTGTACATAATGTCATTTAAAAAGAAATATCAGGAATTAGTGAAGTAGTATTCAAAAAATAAATCCGTAGTTAGAGATACACTAACATTTTGTGATCCTGTCACTACAAAAGGAATAAAGGAAAGAGTTACTTATTTCACTGAGCTCGAATACTGCGTATTCTGCACAGTCGCTAAACTGTACATGATGTCATTTAAAAAGAAATATCAGAAATAAATGAAGTAGAATACGAAAAATAAATCCATATTTAGAGATACACTAACATTATGTGATCCTCTCACTACAAAAGGAATAAAGAAAAGAGTTACTTATTTCACTGAGCTCGAATACTGCGTAATCTGCACAGTCGCTAAACTGTACATAATGTCATTTAAAACGAAATATCAGGAATTAGTGAAGTAGAATACGAAAAATAAATACGTATTTAGAGATAGACTAACATTATGTGATCCTGTCACTATAAAAGGAATAAAGAAAAAAGTTACTTATTTCACTGAGCTCGAATACTGCGTATTCTGCACAGTCGCTAAACTGTTTATGATGTCATTTAAAAAGAAATATCAGGAATTAGTGAAGTAGAATACAAAAAATAAATCCGTTGTTAGAGATACACTAACATTACGTGATCCTGTCACTACAAAAGGAATAAAAAAAAGACTTACTTATTTCACTGAGCTCCAATACTGCGTATTCTGCACAGTCGCTAAACTGTACATGATGTCATTTAAAAAGAAATATCAGAAATTAATGAAGTAGAATACGAAAAATAAATCCGTATTTAGAGATACACTAACATTATGTGATCCGGTCACTACAAAAGGAATAAAGGAAAAAGTTACTTATTTCACTGAGCTCGAATACTGCGTATTCTGCACAGTCGCTAAACTGTACATGATGTCATTTAAAAAGAAATATCAGGAATTAGTGAAGTAGAATACGAAAAATAAATCCATAGTTAGAGATACACTAACATTATGTGATCCTGTCACTACAAAAGGAATAAAGGCAAAAGTAACTTATTTCACTGAGCTCGAATACTGAGTATTCTGCACAGTCGCTAATTTGTACATGATGTCATTTAAAACGAAATATCAGGATTTAGTGAAGTAGAATGCGAAAAATAAATCCGTATTTAGAGATACACTAACATTATGTGATCCTGTCACTACAAAAGGAATAAAGGAAAAAATTACTTATTTCGCTGAGCTCGAATACTGCGTATTTTGCACAGTCGCTAAACTGTACATGATGTCATTTAAAACGAAATATCAGGAATTAGTGAAGTAGAATGCGAAAAATAAATCCGTATTTAAAGATACACTAACATTATGTGATCCTGTCACTACAAAAGGAATAAAGGAAAAAGTTACTTATTTCACTGTACTCGAATACTGCGTATTCTGCACAGTCGCTAAACTGTACATTGTCATTTAAAAAGAAATATCAGAAATTAGTAAAGTAGAATACGAAAAATAAATCCGTATTTAGAGATACACTAACATTATGTGATCCTGTCAACACAAAAGGAATAAAGGAAAAAGTTACTTATTTCACTGAGCTCGAATACTGCGTATTCTGCACAGTCGCTAAACTGTACATGATGTCATTTAAAAAGAAATATCAGAAACTAATGAAGTAGAATACGAAAAATTAATCCGTAGTTAGAGATACACTAACATAATGTGATCCTGTCACTACAAAAGGAATAAAGAAAAAAGTTACTTATTTCACTGAGCTCGAATACTGCGTATTCTGCACAGTCGCTAAACTGTACATGATGTCATTTAAAAAGAAATATCAGAATTTAGTGAAGTAGAATACGAAAAATAAATCCGTAGTTAGAGATACACTAACATTATGTGATCCTGTCACTACAAAAGGAATAAAGAAAAGAGTTACTTATTTCACTAAGCTCCAATACTGCGTATTCTGCACAGTCGCTAAACTGTACATGATGTCATTTAAAAAGAAATATCAGAAACTAATGAAGTAGAATACGAAAAATTAATCCGTAGTTAGAGATACACTAACATTATGTGATCCTGTCACTACAAGAAGAAAAAGTTACTTATTTCACTAAACTCGAATACTGCGTATTCTGCACAGTCGCTAAACTGTACATGATGTCATTTTAAAATAAATATCAGGAATTAGTAAAGTAGAATACGAAAAATAAATCCGTATTTAGAGATACACTAACATTATGTGATCCTGTCAACACAAAAGGAATAAAAAAAAGTTACTTATTTTACTGAGCTCGAATACTGCGTATTCTGCACAGTCGCTAAACTGTACATGATGTCATTTTAAAAGAAATATCAGGAATTAGTGAAGTAGAATACGAAAAATAAATCCGTAGTTAGAGATACACTAACATTATGTGATCCTGTCACTACAAAAGGAATAAAGGAAAGAGTTACTTATTTCACTGAGCTCGAATACTGCGTATTCTGCACAGTCGCTAAACTGTTCATGATGTCATTTAAAAAGAAATATCAGAAATTAATGAAGTAGAATACGAAAAATAAATCCGTATTTAGAGATACACTAACATTATGTGATTCTGTCACTACAAAAGGAATAAAAGAAAAAGTTACTTATTTCACTGAGCTCGAATACTGCGTATTGTGCACAGTCGCTAAACTGTACATGATGTCATTTAAAAAGAAATATCAGGAATTAGTGAAGTAGAATACAAAAAATAAATCCGTTGTTAGAGATACACTAACATTACGTGATCCTGTCACTACAAAAGGAATAAAAAAATGACTTACTTATTTCACTGAGCTCCAATACTGCGTATTCTGCACAGTCGCTAAACTGTACATGATGTCATTTAAAAAGAAATATCAGAAATTAATGAAGTAGAATACGAAAAATAAATCCGTATTTAGAGATACACTAACATTATGTGATCCTGTCACTACAAAAGGAATAAAGGAAAGAGTTACTTATTTCACTGAGCTCCAATACTGCGTATTCTGCACAGTCGCTAAACTGTACATGATGTCATTTAAAAAGAAATATCAGAAATTAATGAAGTAGAATACGAAAAATAAATCCGTATTTAGAGATACACTAACATTATGTGATCCTGTCACTACAAAAGGAATAAAGGAAAAAATTACTTATTTCGCTGAGCTCGAATACTGCGTATTTTGCACAGTCGCTAAACTGTACATGATGTCATTTAAAACGAAATATCAGCAATTAGTGAAGTAGAATGCGAAAAATAAATCCGTATTTAAAGATACACTAACATTATGTGATCCTGTCACTACAAAAGGAATAAAGGAAAAAGTTACTTATTTCACTGTACTCGAATACTGCGTATTCTGCACAGTCGCTAAACTGTACATTGTCATTTAAAAAGAAATATCAGAAATTAGTAAAGTAGAATACGAAAAATAAATCCGTATTTAGAGATACACTAACATTATGTGATCCTGTCAACACAAAAGGAATAAAGGAAAAAGTTACTTATTTCACTGAGCTCGAATACTGCGTATTCTGCACAGTCGCTAAACTGTACATGATGTCATTTAAAAAGAAATATCAGAAACTAATGAAGTAGAATACGAAAAATTAATCCGTAGTTAGAGATACACTAACATAATGTGATCCTGTCACTACAAAAGGAATAAAGAAAAAAGTTACTTATTTCACTGAGCTCGAATACTGCGTATTCTGCACAGTCGCTAAACTGTACATGATGTCATTTAAAAAGAAATATCAGAATTTAGTGAAGTAGAATACGAAAAATAAATCCGTAGTTAGAGATACACTAACATTATGTGATCCTGTCACTACAAAAGGAATAAAGAAAAGAGTTACTTATTTCACTAAGCTCCAATACTGCGTATTCTGCACAGTCGCTAAACTGTACATGATGTCATTTAAAAAGAAATATCAGAAACTAATGAAGTAGAATACGAAAAATTAATCCGTAGTTAGAGATACACTAACATTATGTGATCCTGTCACTACAAGAAGAAAAAGTTACTTATTTCACTAAACTCGAATACTGCGTATTCTGCACAGTCGTTAAACTGTACATGATGTCATTTAAAAATAAATATCAGGAATTAGTAAAGTAGAATACGAAAAATAAATCCGTATTTAGAGATACACTAACATTATGTGATTCTGTCAACACAAAAGGAATAAAAAAAAGTTACTTATTTCACTGAGCTCGAATACTGCGTATTCTGCACAGTCGCTAAACTGTACATGATGTCATTTTAAAAGAAATATCAGGAATTAGTGAAGTAGAATACGAAAAATAAATCCGTAGTTAGAGATACACTAACATTATGTGATCCTGTCACTACAAAAGGAATAAAGGAAAGAGTTACTTATTTCACTGAGCTCGAATACTGCGTATTCTGCACAGTCGCTAAACTGTTCATAATGTCATTTAAAAAGAAATATCAGAAATTAATGAAGTAGAATACGAAAAATAAATCCGTATTTAGAGATACACTAACATTATGTGATTCTGTCACTACAAAAGGAATAAAAGAAAAAGTTACTTATTTCACTGAGCTCGAATACTGCGTATTGTGCACAGTCGCTAAACTGTACATGATGTCATTTAAAAAGAAATATCAGGAATTAGTGAAGTAGAATACAAAAAATAAATCCGTTGTTAGAGATACACTAACATTACGTGATCCTGTCACTACAAAAGGAATAAAAAAATGACTTACTTATTTCACTGAGCTCCAATACTGCGTATTCTGCACAGTCGCTAAACTGTACATGATGTCATTTAAAAAGAAATATCAGAAATTAATGAAGTAGAATACGAAAAATAAATCCGTATTTAAAAATACACTAACATTATGTGATCCTGTCACTACAAGAGGAAAAAGTTACTTAATTCACTAAACTCGAATACTGCGTATTCTGCACAGTCGCTAAACTGTACATGATGTCATTTAAAAAGAAATATTAGGAATTAGTGAAGTAAAATACAAAAAATAAATCCGTATTTAGAGATACACTAACATTATGTGATCCTGTCACTACAAAAGGAATAAAGAAAAGAGTTACTTATTTCACTAAGCTCGAATACTGCGTATTCTGCACAATCGCTAAACTGTACATGATGTCATCTAAAAAGAAATATCAGGATTGAATAAAATAGAATACGAAAAATAAATCCGTATTTAGTGATACAATAACATTATGTGATCCTGTCACTACAAAAGGAATAAAGGAAAGAGGTACTTATTTTACTGAGTTTGAATACTGAGTATTCTGCACAGTCGCTAAACTGTACATGATGTCATTTAAAAAGAAATATCAGGAATTAGTGAAGTAGAATACGAAAAATAAATCCGTATTTAGAGATACACTAACATTATGTGATCCTGTCACTACAAAAGGAAAGAGTTACTTATTTTACTGTGCTCAAATACTGCGTAATCTGCGTAGTCGCTAAACTGTACATGATGTCATTTAAAAAGAAATATCAGGATTTAGTGAAGTAGAATACGAAAAATAAATCCGTAGTTAGAGATACACTAACATTGTGTGATCCTGTCACTACAAAAGGAATAAAGAAAAGAGTTACTTATTTCACTAAGCTCCAATACTGCGTATTCTGCACAGTCGCTAAACTGTACATGATGTCATTTAAAAAGAAATATCAGAAACTAATGAAGTGGAATACGAAAAATTTATCCGTATTTAGAGATACACTAACATTATGTGATCCTGTCACTACAAGAGGAAAAAGTTACTTATTTCACTAAACTCGTATACTGCGTATTCTGCACAGTCGCTAAACTGTACATGATGTCATTTAAAACGAAATTTCAGGAATTAATATAGTAGAATACGAAAAATAAATCCGTATTTAGAGATACACTAACATTATGTGATCCTGTCACTACAAAAGGAATAAAGAAAAGAGTTACTTATTTCACTAAGCTCGAATACTGCGTATTTTGCACAGTCGCTAAACTGTACATGATGTCATTTAAATAGAAATATCAGGAATTAATGAAGTGAAATACGAAAAATAAATCCGTATTTAGAGATTCACTAATATTACGTGATCCTGTCACTACAAAAAAAATAAAGAATGTAGTTATTCTACTGACCTCGAATACTGCGTATTCTGCACAGTCGCTAAACTGTACATGATGTCATTTAAAACCAAATATCACCAATTATTGAAGTGGAATACGAAAAATAAATCCGTATTTAAAAAAACATTAACATTATGTGATCCTGTCACTACAAAAGGAATAATGGAAAGAGTTACTTATTTCACTAAGCTCATATACTGCGTATTCTGCACAGTCGCTAAACTGTAGATGATGTCATTTAAAAAGAAATATCAGGAATTAGTGAATTAGAAAACGAAAAATAAATCCGTAGTTAGAGATACACTAACATTATGTGATCCTGTCACTACAAAAGGAATAAAGGAAAGAGTTACTTATTTCACTGAGCTCGAATACTGCGTATTCTGCACAGTCGCTAAACTGTACATGATGTCATTTAAAACGAAATATCAGGAATTATTGAAGTAGAATACGAAAATTAAATCCGTATTTAGAGATACACTAACATTATGTGATCCTGTCACTACAAAAGGAATAAAGGAAAGAAATACTTATTTTACTGAGCTCGAATACTGCGTATTCTGCACAGTCGCTAAACTGTACATAATGTCATTTAAAAAGAAATATCAGGAATTAGTGAAGTAGAATACGAAAAATAAATCCGTATTTAGAGATACACTAATATTATGTGATCCTGTCACTACAAAAAAATATAGGATGTAGTTATTTTACTGAGATCGAATACTGCGTATTCTGCACATTCGCTAAACTGTACATGATATCATTTAAAAAGAAATATCAGGAACTAATGAAGTAGAATACGAAAAATAAATCCGCATTTAGAGATACACTAATATTATGTGATCCTGTCACTACAAAAGAAATAAGGAAAAGAGTTACTTATTTCACTGAGCTCGAATACTGCGTATTCTGCATAGTCGCTAAACTGTACATGATGTCATTTAAAACGCAATATCAGGAATTAATGAGTAAAATACGAAAAATAAATTCGTATTTCGAGATACATTAACATTATGTGATCCTGTCACTACAAAAGGAATAATGGAAAGAGTTACTTATTTTACTGAGTTTGAATACTGCGTATTCTGCTTAGTCGCTAATCTGTACATGATGTCATTTAAAAAGAAATATCAGGAATTAGTAAAGTAGAATACGAAAAATAAATCCGTATTTAGAGATTCACTAACATTATGTGATCCTGTCACTACAAAAGAAATAAAGAAAAGAATTACTTATTTTACTGAGCTCGAATACTGCGTATTCTGCACAGTCGCTAAACTGTACATGATGTCATTTAAAAAGAAAAATCAGGAATTAATGAAGTAGAATACGAAAAATAATTCCATATTTAGAGATACACTAACATTATGTGATCCTGTCACTACAAAAGGAAAAAAGGAAAGAGTTACTTATTTTACTAAACACGAATAATGCGTATTCTGCACAGTCGCTAAACTGTACATGATGTCATTTAAAAAAAAATATCAGGAATTAGGGAAGTAGAATACGAAAAATAAATCCGTTTTTAGAGATACACTAACATTATGTGATCCTGTCACTACAAACGGAATAAAGGAAAGAGTTACTTATTTCACTGAGCTCGAATACTGCGTATTCTGCACAATCGCTAAACTGTACATGATGTCATTTAAATAGAAATATCAGGAATTATTGAAGTGGAATACGAAAAATAAATCCGTATTTAGAGATACACTAATATTATGTGATCCTGTCACTACAAAAAAAATAAAGAATGTAGTTATTCTACTGACCTCGAATACTGCGTATTCTGCACATTCGCTTAACTGTACATGATGTCATTTAAAACGAAATATCAGGAATTATTAAAGTAGAATACGAAAAATAAATCCGTATTTAGAGATACATTAACATTATGTGATCCTGTCACTACAAAAGGAATAAAGGAAAGAGTTGCTTATTTCACTAAGCTCGAATACTGCGTATTTTGCACAGTCGCTAAACTGTACATGATGTCATTTAAATAGAAATATCAGGAATTATTGAAGTGGAATACGAAAAATAAATCCGTATTTAGAGATTCACTAATATTATGTGATCCTGTCACTACAAAAAAAACATAGAATGTAGTTATTCTACTGACCTCGAATACTGCGTATTCTGCACAGTCGCTAAACTGTACATGATGTCATTTAAAACGAAATATCACCAATTATTGAAGTGGAATACGAAAAATAAATCCGTATTTAGAAAAACACTAACATTATGTGATCCTGTCACTACAAAAGGAATAAAGGAAAGAGTTACTTATTTTACTGAGCTCAAATACTGCGTATTTTGCACAGTCGCTAAACTGTAAATGATGTCATTTAAAAAAAAATATCAGGAATTATTGAAGTAGAATACGAAAAATAAATCCGTATTTAGAGATACACTGATATTATGTGATCCCGTCACTACAAAAAAAATAAAGGATGTAGTTATTCCACTAAGCTCAAATACTGCGTATTTTGCACAGTCGCTAAACTGTACATGATGTCATTTAAAACGAAATATCAGGAATTATTGAAGTAAAATACGAAAATTAAATCCGTATTTAGAGATACACTAACATTATGTGATCCTGTCACTACAAAAGGAATAAAGGAAAGAGTTACTTATTTTACTGAGCTCGAATACTGCGTATTCTGCACAGTCGCTAAACTGTACATGATGTCATTTAAAAAGAAATATCAGGAATTAGTGAAGTAGAATACGAAAAATAAATCCGTATTTAGAGATACACTAACATTATGTGATCCTGTCACTACAAAAGGAATAAAGGAAAGAGTTACTTATTTTACTGAGCTCGAATACTGCGTATGCTGCACAGTCGCTAAACTGTACATGATGTCATTTAAAACGCAATATCAGGAATTACTGAAGTAGAATACGAAAAATAAATCCGTATTTCGAGATACACTAACATTATGTGATCCTGTCACTACAAAAGGAATAAAGGAAAGAGTTACTTATTTCACTGAGCTCAAATACTGCGTATTCTGCACAGTCGCTAAACTGTAAATGATGTCATTTAAAAAGGAATATCAGGAATTAGTGAAGTAGAATACCAAAAATAAATCCGTATTTAGAGATACACTAACATTATGTGATCCTGTCACTACAAAAGGAATATAGGAAAGAGTTACTTATTTTACTGAGCTCGAATACTGCGTATTCTGCACAGTCGCTAAACTGTACATGATGTCATTTAAAAAGAAATATCTGGAATTAGTGAAGTAGAAAACGAAAAATAAATCCGTAGTTAGAGATACACTAACATTATGTGATCCTGTCACTACAAAAGGAATAAAGGAAAGAGTTACTTATTTCACTGAGTTCAAATACTGCATATTCTGCACAGTCGCTAAACTGTACATGATGTCATTTAAAAAAAAATATCAGGAATTAGGGAAGTAGAATACGAAAAATAAATCCGTATTTAGAGATACACTAACATTATGTGATCCTGTCACTACAAAAGGAATAAAGGAAAGAGTTATTTATTTCACTAAGCTCGAATACTGCGTATTCCGCACAGAGATACACTAACATAATGTGATCCTGTCACTACAAAAAGAATAAAGGAAAAAGTTACTTATTTTACTGAGCTCGAATACTGCGTATTCTGCAGAGTCGCTAAACTGTACATGATGTCATTTAAAAACAAATATCAGGAATTATTGAATTAAAATACGAAAAATAAATCCGTATTTAGAGATACACTAATATTATGTGATCCTGTCACTACAAAAAAAATAAAGGATGTAGTTATTCCACTGATCTCGAATACTGCGTATTTTGCGCAGTCGCTAAACTGTACATGATGTCATTTAAAACGAAATATCAGGAATTATTGAAGTAGAATACGAAAAATAAATCCGTATTTAGAGATACACTAACATTATGTGATCCTGTCACTACAAAAGGAATAAAGGAAAGAGTTACTTATTTCACTGAGCTCGAATACTGCGTATTCTGCACAGTCGCTAAACTGTACATGATGTCATTTAAAATGAAATATTAGGAATTAGTGAATTAGAAAACGAAAAATAAATCCGTAGTTAGAGATACACTAACATTATGTGATCCTGTCACTACAAAAGGAATAAAGGAAAAAGTTACTTATTTCACTGAGCTTGATAACTGCGTATTCTGCACAGTCGCTAAACTACACATGATGTCAATTAAAACGCAATATCAGGAATTAATGAAGTAGAATACGAAAAATAAATCCGCATTTCGAGATACAATAACATTATGTGATGCTGTCACTACAAAAGGAATAAAGGAAAGAGTTACTTATTTCACAAAGCTCGAATACTGCGTATTCTGAACAGTCGCTAAACTGTACATGATGTCATTTAAAAAGAAATATCAGGAATTAGTAAAGTAGAATACGAAAAATAAATCCGTATTTAGAGACACTAACATTATGTGATCCTGTCACCACAAAAGGAATAAAGGAAAAAATTACTTATTTCACTGAGCTCGAAAACTGCGTATTCTGCACAGTCGCTAAACTGTACATGATGTCATTTAATAAGAAATATCAGGAATTAATGAAGTAGAATACGAAAAGTAAATCCATATTTAGAGATACACCAACATTATGTGATCTTGTCACTACAAAAGGAATAAAGAAAAGAGTTACTTATTTCACTGAGCTCGAATACTGCGTATTCTGCACAGTCGCTAAACTGTACATGATGTTATTTAAAAAGAAATATCAGGAATTAGTAAAGTAGAATACGATAAATAAATCCGTATTTAGAGATACACTAACATTATGTGATCCTGTCACTACAAAAGGAATAAAGGAAAGAGTTACTTATTTCACTGAGTTTGAATACTGCGTATTCTGCACAGTCGCTAAACTGTATATGATGTCATTTAAAAAAAAATATCAGGAATTAGTGAAGTAGAAAACGAAAAATAAATCCGTAGTTAGAGATACACTAACATTATGTGATCCTGTCACTACAAAAGGAATAAAGGAAAGAGTTTCTTATTTCACTGAGCTCGAATACTGCGTATTCTGCACAGTCGCTAAACTGTACATGATGTCATTTAAAAAGAAATATCAGGAATTAATGAAGTAGAATACGAAAAATAAATCCGTATTTAGAGATACACTAACATTATGTGATCCTGTCACTACAAAAGGAATAAAGGAAAGAGTTACTTATTTCACTGAGCTCAAATACTGCATATTCTGCACAGTCGCTAAACTGTACAGGATGTCATTTAAAAAGAAATATCAGGAATTAGTGAAGTAGAAAACAAAAAATAAATCCGTAGTTAGAGATACACTAACATTATGTGATCCTGTCACTACAAAAGGAATATAGGAAAGAGTTACTTATTTTACTGAGCTCGAATACTGCGTATTCTGCACAGTCGCTAAACTGTACATGATGTCATTTAAAAAGAAATATCAGGCATTATTGAAGTAGAAAACGAAAAATAAATCCGTAGTTAGAGATACACTAACATTATGTGATCCTGTCACTACAAAAGGAATAAAGGCAAAAGTAACTTATTTCACTGAGCTCGAATACTGAGTATTCTGCACAGTCGCTAATTTGTACATGATGTCATTTAAAACGAAATATCAGGAATTAGTGAAGTAGAATGCGAAAAATTAATCCGTATTTAGAGATACACTAACATTATGTGATCCTGTCACTACAAAAGGAATAAAGGAAAAAGTTACTTATTTCACTAAGCTCGAATACTGCGTATTCTGCACAGTCGCTAAACTGTAAATGATGTCATTTAAAAAGGAATATCAGGAATTAGTGAAGTAGAATACCAAAAATAAATCCGTATTTAGAGATACACTAACATTATGTGATCCTGTCACTACAAAAGGAATATAGGAAAGAGTTACTTATTTTACTGAGCTCGAATACTGCGTATTCTGCACAGTCGCTAAACTGTACATGATGTCATTTAAAAAGAAATATCTGGAATTAGTGAAGTAGAAAACGAAAAATAAATCCGTAGTTAGAGATACACTAACATTATGTGATCCTGTCACTACAAAAGGAATAAAGGAAAGAGTTACTTATTTCACTGAGTTCAAATACTGCATATTCTGCACAGTCGCTAAACTGTACATGATGTCATTTAAAAAAAATATATCAGGAATTAGGGAAGTAGAATACGAAAAATAAATCCGTATTTAGAGATACACTAACATTATGTGATCCTGTCACTACAAAAGGAATAAAGAAAAGAGTTATTTATTTCACTAAGCTCGAATACTGCGTATTCCGCACAGAGATACACTAACATAATGTGATCCTGTCACTACAAAAAGGATAAAGGAAAAAGTTACTTATTTTACTGAGCTCGAATACTGCGTATTCTGCAGAGTCGCTAAACTGTACATGATGTCATTTAAAAACAAATATCAGGAATTATTGAATTAAAATACGAAAAATAAATCCGTATTTAGAGATACACTAATATTATGTGATCCTGTCACTACAAAAAAAATAAAGGATGTAGTTATTCCACTGATCTCGAATACTGCGTATTTTGCGCAGTCGCTAAACTGTACATGATGTCATTTAAAACGAAATATCAGGAATTATTGAAGTAGAATACGAAAAATAAATCCGTATTTAGAGATACACTAACATTATGTGATCCTGTCACTACAAAAGGAATAAAGGAAAGAGTTACTTATTTCACTGAGCTCGAATACTGCGTATTCTGCACAGTCGCTAAACTGTACATGATGTCATTTAAAATGAAATATTAGGAATTAGTGAATTAGAAAACGAAAAATAAATCCGTAGTTAGAGATACACTAACATTATGTGATCCTGTCACTACAAAAGGAATAAAGGAAAAAGTTACTTATTTCACTGAGCTCGATAACTGCGTATTCTGCACAGTCGCTAAACTACACATGATGTCAATTAAAACGCAATATCAGGAATTAATGAAGTAGAATACGAAAAATAAATCCGCATTTCGAGATACAATAACATTATGTGATGCTGTCACTACAAAAGGAATAAAGGAAAGAGTTACTTATTTCACAAAGCTCGAATACTGCGTATTCTGAACAGTCGCTAAACTGTACATGATGTCATTTAAAAAGAAATATCAGGAATTAGTAAAGTAGAATACGAAAAATAAATCCGTATTTAGAGACACTAACATTATGTGATCCTGTCACCACAAAAGGAATAAAGGAAAAAATTACTTATTTCACTGAGCTCGAAAACTGCGTATTCTGCACAGTCGCTAAACTGTACATGATGTCATTTAATAAGAAATATCAGGAATTAATGAAGTAGAATACGAAAAGTAAATCCATATTTAGAGATACACCAACATTATGTGATCTTGTCACTACAAAAGGAATAAAGAAAAGAGTTACTTATTTCACTGAGCTCGAATACTGCGTATTCTGCACAGTCGCTAAACTGTACATGATGTTATTTAAAAAGAAATATCAGGAATTAGTAAAGTAGAATACGAAAAATAAATCCGTATTTAGAGATACACTAACATTATGTGATCCTGTCACTACAAAAGGAATAAAGGAAAGAGTTACTTATTTCACTGAGTTTGAATACTGCGTATTCTGCACAGTCGCTAAACTGTATATGATGTCATTTAAAAAAAAATATCAGGAATTAGTGAAGTAGAAAACGAAAAATAAATCCGTAGTTAGAGATACACTAACATTATGTGATCCTGTCACTACAAAAGGAATAAAGGAAAGAGTTTCTTATTTCACTGAGCTCGAATACTGCGTATTCTGCACAGTCGCTAAACTGTACATGATGTCATTTAAAAAGAAATATCAGGAATTAATGAAGTAGAATACGAAAAATAAATCCGTATTTAGAGATACACTAACATTATGTGATCCTGTCACTACAAAAGGAATAAAGGAAAGAGTTACTTATTTCACTGAGCTCAAATACTGCATATTCTGCACAGTCGCTAAACTGTACAGGATGTCATTTAAAAAGAAATATCAGGAATTAGTGAAGTAGAAAACAAAAAATAAATCCGTAGTTAGAGATACACTAACATTATGTGATCCTGTCACTACAAAAGGAATATAGGAAAGAGTTACTTATTTTACTGAGCTCGAATACTGCGTATTCTGCACAGTCGCTAAACTGTACATGATGTCATTTAAAAAGAAATATCAGGCATTATTGAAGTAGAAAACGAAAAATAAATCCGTAGTTAGAGATACACTAACATTATGTGATCCTGTCACTACAAAAGGAATAAAGGCAAAAGTAACTTATTTCACTGAGCTCGAATACTGAGTATTCTGCACAGTCGCTAATTTGTACATGATGTCATTTAAAACGAAATATCAGGAATTAGTGAAGTAGAATGCGAAAAATTAATCCGTATTTAGAGATACACTAACATTATGTGATCCTGTCACTACAAAAGGAATAAAGGAAAAAGTTACTTATTTCACTAAGCTCGAATACTGCGTATTCTGCACAGTCGCTAAACTGTACATGATGTCATTTAAAAAGAAATATCAGGAATTAGTGAAGTAGAATACGAAAAATAAATCCGTAGTTAGAGATACACTAACAATATGTGATCCTGTCACTACAAAAGGAATAAAGGAAAGAGTTACTTATTTCACTGAGTTCAAATACTGCATATTCTGCACAGTCGCTAAACTGTACATGATGTCATTTAAAAAAAAATATCAGGAATTAGGGAAGTAGAATACGAAAAATAAATCCGTATTTAGAGATACACTAACATTATGTGATCCTGTCACTACAAAAGGAATAAAGGAAAGAGTTATTTATTTCACTAAGCTCGAATACTGCGTATTCCGCACAGAGATACACTAACATAATGTGATCCTGTCACTACAAAAAGAATAAAGGAAAAAGTTACTTATTTTACTGAGCTCGAATACTGCGTATTCTGCAGAGTCGCTAAACTGTACATGATGTCATTTAAAAACAAATATCAGGAATTATTGAATTAAAATACGAAAAATAAATCCGTATTTAGAGATACACTAATATTATGTGATCCTGTCACTACAAAAAAAATAAAGGATGTAGTTATTCCACTGATCTCGAATACTGCGTAGTTTGCGCAGTCGCTAAACTGTACATGATGTCATTTAAAACGAAATATCAGGAATTATTGAAGTAGAATACGAAAAATAAATCCGTATTTAGAGATACACTAACATTATTTGATCCTGTCACTACAAAAGGAATAAAGGAAAGAGTTACTTATTTCACTGAGCTCGAATACTGCGTATTCTGCACAGTCGCTAAACTGTACATGATGTCATTTAAAATGAAATATTAGGAATTAGTGAATTAGAAAACGAAAAATAAATCCGTAGTAAGAGATACACTAACATTATGTGATCCTGTCACTACAAAAGGAATAAAGGAAAAAGTTACTTATTTCACTGAGCTCGATAACTGCGTATTCTGCACAGTCGCTAAACTACACATGATGTCAATTAAAACGCAATATCAGGAATTAATGAAGTAGAATACGAAAAATAAATCCGCATTTCGAGATACAATAACATTATGTGATGCTGTCACTACAAAAGGAATAAAGGAAAGAGTTACTTATTTCACAAAGCTCGAATACTGCGTATTCTGAACAGTCGCTAAACTGTACATGATGTCATTTAAAAAGAAATATCAGGAATTAGTAAAGTAGAATACGAAAAATAAATCCGTATTTAGAGACACTAACATTATGTGATCCTGTCACCACAAAAGGAATAAAGGAAAAAATTACTTATTTCACTGAGCTCGAAAACTGCGTATTCTGCACAGTCGCTAAACTGTACATGATGTCATTTAATAAGAAATATCAGGAATTAATGAAGTAGAATACGAAAAGTAAATCCATATTTAGAGATACACCAACATTATGTGATCTTGTCACTACAAAAGGAATAAAGAAAAGAGTTACTTATTTCACTGAGCTCGAATACTGCGTATTCTGCACAGTCGCTAAACTGTACATGATGTTATTTAAAAAGAAATATCAGGAATTAGTAAAGTAGAATACGAAAAATAAATCCGTATTTAGAGATACACTAACATTATGTGATCCTGTCACTACAAAAGGAATAAAGGAAAGAGTTACTTATTTCACTGAGTTTGAATACTGCGTATTCTGCACAGTCGCTAAACTGTATATGATGTCATTTAAAAAAAAATATCAGGAATTAGTGAAGTAGAAAACGAAAAATAAATCCGTAGTTAGAGATACACTAACATTATGTGATCCTGTCACTACAAAAGGAATAAAGGAAAGAGTTTCTTATTTCACTGAGCTCGAATACTGCGTATTCTGCACAGTCGCTAAACTGTACATGATGTCATTTAAAAAGAAATATCAGGAATTAATGAAGTAGAATACGAAAAATAAATCCGTATTTAGAGATACACTAACATTATGTGATCCTGTCACTACAAAAGGAATAAAGGAAAGAGTTACTTATTTCACTGAGCTCAAATACTGCATATTCTGCACAGTCGCTAAACTGTACAGGATGTCATTTAAAAAGAAATATCAGGAATTAGTGAAGTAGAAAACAAAAAATAAATCCGTAGTTAGAGATACACTAACATTATGTGATCCTGTCACTACAAAAGGAATATAGGAAAGAGTTACTTATTTTACTGAGCTCGAATACTGCGTATTCTGCACAGTCGCTAAACTGTACATGATGTCATTTAAAAAGAAATATCAGGCATTATTGAAGTAGAAAACGAAAAATAAATCCGTAGTTAGAGATACACTAACATTATGTGATCCTGTCACTACAAAAGGAATAAAGGCAAAAGTAACTTATTTCACTGAGCTCGAATACTGAGTATTCTGCACAGTCGCTAATTTGTACATTATGTCATTTAAAACGAAATATCAGGAATTAGTGAAGTAGAATGCGAAAAATTAATCCGTATTTAGAGATACACTAACATTATGTGATCCTGTCACTACAAAAGGAATAAAGGAAAAAGTTACTTATTTCACTAAGCTCGAATACTGCGTATTCTGCACAGTCGCTAAACTGTACATGATGTCATTTAAAAAGAAATATCAGGAATTAGTGAAGTAGAATACGAAAAATAAATCCGTAGTTAGAGATACACTAACAATATGTGATCCTGTCACTACAAAAGGAATAAAGGAAAGAGTTACTTATTTCACTAAGCTCCAATACTGCGTATTCTGCACAGTCGCTAAACTGTACATGATGTCATTTAAAAAGAAATATCAGAAATTAATGAAGTAGAATACGAAAAATAAATCCGTATTTAGAGATACACTAACATTATGTGATCCTGTCACTACAAAAGGAATAAAGGAAAAAATTACTTATTTCGCTGAGCTCGAATACTGCGTATTTTGCACAGTCGCTAAACTGTACATGATGTCATTTAAAACGAAATATCAGGAATTAGTGAAGTAGAATGCGAAAAATAAATCCGTATTTAAAGATACACTAACATTATGTGATCCTGTCACTACAAAAGGAATAAAGGAAAAAGTTACTTATTTCACTGAACTCGAATACTGCGTATTCTGCACAGTCGCTAAACTGTACATTGTCATTTAAAAAGAAATATCAGAAATTAGTAAAGTAGAATACGAAAAATAAATCCGTATTTAGAGATACACTAACATTATGTGATCCTGTCAACACAAAAGGAATAAAGGAAAAAGTTACTTATTTCACTGAGCTCGAATACTGCGTATTCTGCACAGTCACTAAACTGTACATGATGTCATTTAAAAAGAAATATCAGGAATTAGAGAAGTAGAATACGAATAAATAAATCCGTAGTTAGAGATACACTAACATAATGTGATCCTGTCACTACAAAAGGAATAAAGAAAAAAGTTACTTATTTCACTGAGCTCGAATACTGCGTATTCTGCACAGTCGCTAAACTGTACATGATGTCATTTAAAAAGAAATATCAGAATTTAGTGAAGTAGAATACGAAAAGTAAATCCGTAGTTAGAGATACACTAACATTATGTGATCCTGTCACTACAAAAGGAATAAAGAAAAGAGTTACTTATTTCACTAAGCTCCAATACTGCGTATTCTGCACAGTCGCTAAACTGTACATGATGTCATTTAAAAAGAAAAATCAGAAACTAATGAAGTAGAATACGAAAAATTTATCCGTATTTAGAGATACACTAACATTATGTGATCCTGTCACTACAAGAAGAAAAAGTTACTTATTTCACTAAACTCGAATACTGCGTATTCTGCACAGTCGCTAAACTGTACATGATGTCATTTAAAAATAAATATCAGGAATTAGTAAAGTAGAATACGAAAAATAAATCCGTATTTAGAGATACACTAACATTATGTGATCCTGTCAACACAAAAGGAATAAAAAAAAAGTTACTTTTTTCACTGAGCTTGAATACTGCGTATTCTGCACAGTCGCTAAACTGTACATGATGTCATTTTAAAAGAAATATCAGGAATTAGTGAAGTAGAATACGAAAAATAAATCCGTAGTTAGAGATACACTAACATTATGTGATCCTGTCACTACAAAATGAATAAAGGAAAGAGTTACTTATTTCACTGAGCTCGAATACTGCGTATTCTGCACAGTCGCTAAACTGTTCATGATGTCATTTAAAAAGAAATATCAGAAATTAATAAAGTAGAATACGAAAAATAAATCCGTATTTAGAGATACACTAACATTATGTGATTCTGTCACTACAAAAGGAATAAAAGAAAAAGTTACTTATTTCACTGAGCTCGAATACTGCGTATTGTGCACAGTCGCTAAACTGTACATGATGTCATTTAAAAAGAAATATCAGGAATTAGTGAAGTAGAATACAAAAAATAAATCCGTTGTTAGAGATACACTAACATTACGTGATCCTGTCACTACAAAAGGAATAAAAAAATGACTTACTTATTTCACTGAGCTCCAATACTGCGTATTCTGCACAGTCGCTAAACTGTACATGATGTCATTTAAAAAGAAATATCAGAAATTAATGAAGTAGAATACGAAAAATAAATCCGTATTTAGAGATACACTAACATTATGTGATCCTGTCACTACAAGAGGAAAAAGTTACTTAATTCACTAAACTCGAATACTGCGTATTCTGCACAGTCGCTAAACTGTACATGATGTCATTTAAAAATAAATATTAGGAATTAGTGAAGTAAAATACAAAAAATAAATCCGTATTTAGAGATACACTAACATTATGTGATCCTGTCACTACAAAAGGAATAAAGAAAAGAGTTACTTATTTCACTGAGCTCGAATACTGCGTATTCTGCACAATCGCTAAACTGTACATGATGTCATCTAAAAAGAAATATCAGGATTGAATAAAATAGAATACGAAAAATAAATCCGTATTTAGTGATACAATAACATTATGTGATCCTGTCACTACAAAAGGAATAAAGGAAAGAGGTACTTATTTCACTGAGTTTGCATACTGAGTATTCTGCACAGTCGCTAAACTGTACATGATGTCATTTAAAAAGAAATATCAGGAATTAGTGAAGTAGAATACGAAAAATAAATCCGTATTTAGAGATACACTAACATTATGTGATCCTGTTACTACAAAAGGAAAGAGTTACTTATTTTCCTGTGCTCAAATACTGCGTAATCTGCGTAGTCGCTAAACTGTACATGATGTCATTTAAAAAGAAATATCAGGATTTAGTGAAGTAGAATACGAAAAATAAATCCGTAGTTAGAGATACACTAACATTGTGTGATCCTGTCACTACAAAAGGAACAAAGAAAAGAGTTACTTATTTCACTAAGCTCCAATACTGCGTATTCTGCACAGTCGCTAAACTGTACATGATGTCATTTAAAAAGAAATATCAGAAACTAATGAAGTGGAATACGAAAAATTAATCCGTATTTAGAGATACACTAACATTATGTGATCCTGTCACTACAAGAGGAAAAAGTTACTTATTTCACTAAACTCGTATACTGCGTATTCTGCACAGTCGCTAAACTGTACATGATGTCATTTAAAACGAAATATCAGGAATTAATAAAGTAGAATACGAAAAATAAATCCGTATTTAGAGATACACTAACATTATGTGATCCTGTCACTACAAAGGGAATAAAGAAAAGAGTCACTTATTTTACTAAACTCGAATACTGCATATTCTGCACAGTCGCTAAACTGTACATGATGTCATTTAAAAAGAAATATCAGGAATTAGTAAAGTAGAATACGAAAAATAAATCCGTATTTAGAGATACACTAATATATGTGATCCTGTCAACACAAAAGGAATAAAGAAAAAAGTTACTTATTTCACTGAGCTCGAATACTGCGTATTCTGCACAGTCGCTAAACTGTACATGAAGTCATTTAAAAAGAAATATCAGGAATTAGTGAAGTAGAATACGAAAAATAAATCCGTAGTTAGAGATACACTAACATTATGTGATCCTGTCACTACAAAAGGAATAAAGGAAAGAGTTACTTATTTCACTAAGCTCGAATACTGCGTATTTTGCACAGTCGCTAAACTGTACATGATGTCATTTAAATAGAAATATCAGGAATTAATGAAGTGAAATACGAAAAATAAATCCGTATTTAGAGATTCACTAATATTATGTGATCCTGTCACTACAAAAAAAATAAAGAATGTAGTTATTCTACTGACCTCGAATACTGCGTATTCTGCACAGTCGCTAAACTGTACATGATGTCATTTAAAACCAAATATCACCAATTATTGAAGTGGAATACGAAAAATAAATCCGTATTTAAAAAAACATTAACATTATGTGATCCTGTCACTACAAAAGGAATAATGGAAAGAGTTACTTATTTCACTAAGCTCATATACTGCGTATTCTGCACAGTCGCTAAACTGTAGATGATGTCATTTAAAAAGAAATATCAGGAATTAGTGAATTAGAAAACGAAAAATAAATCCGTAGTTAGAGATACACTAACATTATGTGATCCTGTCACTACAAAAGGAATAAAGGAAAGAGTTACTTATTTCACTGAGCTCGAATACTGCGTATTCTGCACAGTCGCTAAACTGTACATGATGTCATTTAAAACGCAATATCAGAAATTAATAAAGTAGAATACGAAAAATAAATCCGTATTTCGAGATACACTAACATTATGTGATCCTGTCACTACAAAAGGAATAAAGGAAAGAGTTACTTATTTTACTGAGCTCAAATACTGCGTATTTTGCACAGTCGCTAAACTGTAAATGATGTCATTTAAAAAAAAATATCAGGAATTATTGAAGTAGAATACGAAAAACAAATACGTATTTAGAGATACACTAATATTATGTGATCCCGTCACTACAAAAAAAATAAAGGATGTAGTTATTCCACTAAGCTTAAATACTGCGTAGTTTGCACAGTCGCTAAACTGTACATGATGTCATTTAAAACGAAATATCAGGAATTATTGAAGTAAAATACGAAAATTAAATCCGTATTTAGAGATACACTAACATTATGTGATCCTGTCACTACAAAAGGAATAAAGGAAAGAAATACTTATTTTACTGAGCTCGAATACTGCGTATTCTGCACAGTCGCTAAACTGTACATGATGTCATTTAAAAAGAAATATCAGGAATTAGTGAAGTAGAATACGAAAAATAAATCCGTATTTAGAGATACACTAATATTATGTGATCCTGTCACTACAAAAAAATATAGGATGTAGTTATTCCACTGAGATCGAATACTGCGTATTCTGCACATTCGCTAAACTGTACATGATGTCATTTAAAAAGAAATATCAGGAACTAATGAAGTAGAATACGAAAAATAAATCCGCATTTAGAGATACACTAATATTATGTGATCCTGTCACTACAAAAGAAATAAGGGAAAGAGTTACTTATTTCACTGAGCTCGAATACTGCGTATTCTGCATAGTCGCTAAACTGTACATGATGTCATTTAAAACGCAAAATCAGGAATTAATGAGTAGAATACGAAAAATAAATTCGTATTTCGAGATACATTAACATTATGTGATCCTGTCACTACAAAAGGAATAAAAAAAAGAGTTGCTTATTTTACTGAGTTTGAATACTGCGTATTCTGCTTAGTCGCTAAACTGTACATGATGTCATTTAAAAAGAAATATCAGGAATTAGTAAAGTAGAATACGAAAAATAAATCCGTATTTAGAGATTCACTAACATTATGTGATCCTGTCACTACAAAAGAAATAAAGAAAAGAATTACTTATTTTACTGAGCTCGAATACTGCGTATTCTGCACAGTCGCTAAACTGTACATGATGTTATTTAAAAAGAAAAATCAGGAATTAATGAAGTAGAATACGAAAAATCATTCCATATTTAGAGATACACTAACATTATGTGATCCTGTCACTACAAAAGGAATAAAGGAAAGAGTTACTTATTTTACTAAACACGAATAATGCGTATTCTGCACAGTCGCTAAACTGTACATGATGTCATTTAAAAAAAAATATCAGGAATTAGGGAAGTAGAATACGAAAAATAAATCCGTTTTTAGAGATACACTAACATTATGTGATCCTGTCACTACAAAAAAAATAAAGAATGTAGTTATTCTACTGACCTCGAATACTGCGTATTCTGCACATTCGCTTAACTGTACATGATGTCATTTAAAACGAAATATCAGGAATTATTAAAGTAGAATACGAAAAATAAATCCGTATTTAGAGATACATTAACATTATGTGATCCTGTCACTACAAAAGGAATAAAGGAAAGAGTTGCTTATTTCACTAAGCTCGAATACTGCGTATTTTGCACAGTCGCTAAACTGTACATGATGTCATTTAAATAGAAATATCAGGAATTATTGAAGTGGAATACGAAAAATAAATCCGTATTTAGAGATTCACTAATATTATGTGATCCTGTCACTACAAAAAAAATAAACAATGTAGTTATTCTACTGACCTCGAATACTGCGTATTCTGCACAGTCGCTAAACTGTACATGATGTCATTTAAAACGAAATATCACCAATTATTGAAGTGGAATACGAAAAATAAATCCGTATTTAGAAAAACACTAACATTATGTGATCCTGTCACTACAAAAGGAATAAAGGAAAGAGTTACTTATTTTACTGAGCTCAAATACTGCGTATTTTGCACAGTCGCTAAACTGTAAATGATGTCATTTAAAAAAAAATATCAGGAATTATTGAAGTAGAATACGAAAAATAAATCCGTATTTAGAGATACACTAATATTATGTGATCCCGTCACTACAAAAAAAATAAAGGATGTAGTTATTCCACTAAGCTCAAATACTGCGTATTTTGCACAGTCGCTAAACTGTACATGATGTCATTTAAAACGAAATATCAGGAATTATTGAAGTAGAATACGAAAATTAAATCCGTATTTAGAGATACACTAACATTATGTGATCCTGTCACTACAAAAGGAATAAAGGAAAGAGTTACTTATTTTACTGAGCTCGAATACTGCGTATTCTGCACAGTCGCTAAACTGTACATGATGTCATTTAAAAAGAAATATCAGGAATTAGTGAAGTAGAATACGAAAAATAAATCCGTATTTAGAGATACACTAACATTATGTGATCCTGTCACTACAAAAGGAATATAGGAAAGAGTTACTTATTTTACTGAGCTTGAATACTGCGTATTCTGCACAGTCGCTAAACTGTACATGATGTCATTTAAAAAAAAATATCAGGAATTAGGGAAGTAGAATACGAAAAATAAATCCGTTTTTAGAGATACACTAACATTATGTGATCCTGTCACTACAAAAAAAATAAAGAATGTAGTTATTCTACTGACCTCGAATACTGCGTATTCTGCACATTCGCTTAACTGTACATGATGTCATTTAAAACGAAATATCAGGAATTATTAAAGTAGAATACGAAAAATAAATCCGTATTTAGAGATACATTAACATTATGTGATCCTGTCACTACAAAAGGAATAAAGGAAAGAGTTGCTTATTTCACTAAGCTCGAATACTGCGTATTTTGCACAGTCGCTAAACTGTACATGATGTCATTTAAATAGAAATATCAGGAATTATTGAAGTGGAATACGAAAAATAAATCCGTATTTAGAGATTCACTAATATTATGTGATCCTGTCACTACAAAAAAAATAAACAATGTAGTTATTCTACTGACCTCGAATACTGCGTATTCTGCACAGTCGCTAAACTGTACATGATGTCATTTAAAACGAAATATCACCAATTATTGAAGTGGAATACGAAAAATAAATCCGTACTTAGAAAAACACTAACATTATGTGATCCTGTCACTACAAAAGGAATAAAGGAAAGAGTTACTTATTTTACTGAGCTCAAATACTGCGTATTTTGCACAGTCGCTAAACTGTAAATGATGTCATTTAAAAAAAAATATCAGGAATTATTGAAGTAGAATACGAAAAATAAATCCGTATTTAGAGATACACTAATATTATGTGATCCCGTCACTACAAAAAAAATAAAGGATGTAGTTATTCCACTAAGCTCAAATACTGCGTATTTTGCACAGTCGCTAAACTGTACATGATGTCATTTAAAACGAAATATCAGGAATTATTGAAGTAGAATACGAAAATTAAATCCGTATTTAGAGATACACTAACATTATGTGATCCTGTCACTACAAAAGGAATAAAGGAAAGAGTTACTTATTTTACTGAGCTCGAATACTGCGTATTCTGCACAGTCGCTAAACTGTACATGATGTCATTTAAAAAGAAATATCAGGAATTAGTGAAGTAGAATACGAAAAATAAATCCGTATTTAGAGATACACTAACATTATGTGATCCTGTCACTACAAAAGGAATATAGGAAAGAGTTACTTATTTTACTGAGCTTGAATACTGCGTATTCTGCACAGTCGCTAAACTGTACATGATGTTATTTAAAAAGAAATATCAGGAATTAGTGAAGTAGAAAACGAAAAATAAATCCGTAGTTAGAGATACACTAACATTATGTGATCCTGTCACTACAAAAGGAATAAAGGAAAGAGTTACTTATTTTACTGAGCTCGAATACTGCGTATGCTGCACAGTCGCTAAACTGTACATGATGTCATTACAAACGCAATATCAGGAATTACTGAAGTAGAATACGAAAAATAAATCTGTATTTCGAAATACACTAACATTATGTGATCCTGTCACTACAAAAGGAATAAAGGAAAGAGTTACTTATTTCACTGAGCTCAAATACTGCGTATTCTGCACAGTCGCTAAACTGTAAATGATGTCATTTAAAAAGAAATATCAGGAATTAGTGAAGTAGAATACCAAAAATAAATCCGTATTTAGAGATACACTAACATTATGTGATCCTGTCACTACAAAAGGAATATAGGAAAGAGTTACTTATTTTACTGAGCTCGAATACTGCGTATTCTGCACAGTCGCTAAACTGTACATGATGTCATTTAAAAAGAAATATCTGGAATTAGTGAAGTAAAAAACGAAAAATAAATCCGTAGTTAGAGATACACTAACATTATGTGATCCTGTCACTACAAAAGGAATAAAGGAAAGAGTTACTTATTTCACTGAGTTCAAATACTGCATATTCTGCACAGTCGCTAAACTGTACATGATGTCATTTAAAAAAAAATATCAGGAATTAGGGAAGTAGAATACGAAAAATAAATCCGTATTTAGAGATACACTAATATTATGTGATCCTGTCACTACAAAAAAAATTAAGGATGTAGTTATTCCACTGATCTCGAATACTGCGTATTTTGCGCAGTCGCTAAACTGTACATGATGTCATTTAAAACGAAATATCAGGAATTATTGAAGTAGAATACGAAAAATAAATCCGTATTTAGAGATACACTAACATTATGTGATCCTGTCACTACAAAAGGAATAAATGAAAGAGTTACTTATTTCACTGAGCTCGAATACTGCGTATTCTGCACAGTCGCTAAACTGTACATGATGTCATTTAAAATGAAATATCAGGAATTAGTGAATTAGAAAACGAAAAATAAATCCGTAGTTAGAGATACACTAACATTATGTGATCCTGTCACTACAAAAGGAATAAAGGAAAAAGTTACTTATTTCACTGAGCTCGATAACTGCGTATTCTGCACAGTCGCTAAACTACACATGATGTCAATTAAAACGCAATATCAGGAATTAATGAAGTAGAATACGAAAAATAAATCCGCATTTCGAGATACAATAACATTATGTGATCCTGTCACTACAAAAGGAATAAAGGAAAGAGTTACTTATTTCACTAAGCTCGAATACTGCGTATTCTGAACAGTCGCTAAACTGTACATGATGTCATTTAAAAAGAAATATCAGGAATTAGTAAAGTAGAATACGAAAAATAAATCCGTATTTAGAGACACTAACATTATGTGATCCTGTCACTACAAAAGGAATAAAGGAAAGTGTACGAAATAAAACCATGCGAGTATTTGTAGATTGAATAATTATTCAATTGTTTAATGATAAAATTATTTTACACCTTTTTAATATAAATTTAACCACAAATTCTAATGATATAAAATGGTTGCGAAACATGCTACGACAGTGCAAAAGCCAAAACACGAGTGACTCGAATGCCATACGGCTGTAGCGTGCACAGCAGTCGTCGTTGTGTTGCCCAACACGTCGCTGTGTTGCCCTGAGTAAGATTTCTACCAGAGACAACAATACAATATTAAACTAGAATGTCAACAGAGACACATTTTATGTTCTGTGCTAATTTTGTACTGAACATAAATTACCAGCCAGCAGAACGTAGCTGATCCCACAACCAACTTAAAATATATATAAAAATACATTAATACATAGAGCTACATAAATTTACAAACTTCTTAAATCTATGATAGTCTACATAATTGTATGAGAATAATATAAAATAAAACAAAATAACAATTATTCTAAAGATAACAGAAAACGTAATTAACATTTTAGCATACATTATCATTTGCATAATGTACACAACAATCAATTCAGTGGTAATCTACACAATTTTGTGATGGGTCTGTTGTAGATCTTATCACCGATTTTTATTTCCGCCACTCTCACCTTTCCATCTTTACCAAAAAAGACCTTTGTTATTCTGGCCATTGGCCAATTTAATGGGGGTGAGTTTAAATTCTTTACAATGACTAAATCACCTTCTTTCAGGTTTTCATTAGCATATTTCCACTTGGGACGGCTCTGAAGCTGTGTGAGATAATCCTTTGACCAAGCTTGCCAAAAGTCTTGTTTTAGTTTTTTAACAATATTCCAAAACTTAAGACGATTGACTGGTACCTCTGTTAAATTAACTTCAGGGTATTCAATCAGAGCAGTGCCAATTAGAAAATGTGCTGGAGTCAAATACTTATATTCATTTGGGCTTAGTGGAAGCAGTGGTCTTGAGTTTAGCACACCTTCAATCTGTATGACAACTGAATTTAATTCTTCATAAGTTAAGGCCAAATTACCCACTACTCTCTTAAGGTGGTGCTTCACACTTTTGACCCCTGCTTCCCATATACCACCAAATTCAGGAGCATAACTGGGTATAAACATAAATTTTATATATAGATTATTACAAAAACTTATAACATTATTTCTATGAGACTTATTAGTCTGTAAATTATACAACTCTTTTAATTCATTAGCAGCACCCTTGAATGTTTTAGCATTGTCACAATAAATTTTAGTAGGCATGCCTCGTCTAGAAATAAAACGATTGAGACATGCCAAGAATGTTTCAGTTCTTAAATCAGAAACCACTTCCATGTGTATGGCCTTTGTAGAAAAGCAAACAAACAATGAAATGTAACCTTTTGTAATCAATGGTTTACGTATGCGAGCTATCTTTATGTTAAAAGGTCCACAAAAATCTACACCTACATGCTGAAATGGTCTTGTAGCTGTAACTCTGTCAGCTGGCAAAGAACCCATCAATTGTTTAGCAGATTCAGCCTTCAATCGTGAACATATAACACATTTGTATAGTACCTTTTTGACCTCCCGTATGCCATTGATAATCCAGAACTTTTGAGACAAGGAGCTGAGTACTAATCTAGCACCAGCATGGAGCAAACGTAAGTGCTCATTTTTGATTATGATAGAAGTGATATTGTTGTCCTTTGGCAGTATGACTGGGTGCATTTTATCTTTTGCAATGCCTGCATTTTGCAATCTGCCACCAACACGAATTAAACCAGTGTTGTCTATGAAAGGGTGGAGATTACCTATACCGGTCTTGATAATGATACCACCTAAGAGACATTTTATTTCTTTAAAAAATATTTGCCTTTGAACTGAGCGAATGATAATTAATAATGAATTATGAAGTTCTTGTGGAGATAAATGTCCACAAATATTATTTTTAGAAATAGTAAGATAAGAACAAATTGAACTGTGTACTGCCTTTTTACAATTATTAAAGAATCTATACACATAAGCTAATACACGCTGTAGCTTATTGATATTGGAGAATTTTTTAAACAAGTCTAGCATTAACGGTGCTTGTTCGACTTCAATGTTACAAACATTACAGTTTTTATCTTCATCGTCTGATAGAAGTACTGTATTTAAATCAAAATAATGATCATGTTTAAAATGAGAATTGGATAGATACTGGGGACCGTTCCACCAAAGATTTTGATTTTTTAAGTGTTGTGGTTCTATACCACGAGAAATTATATCAGCTGGGTTATCAGCTGATTTTACATAGTACCAAGAGAATTTATCTGTGAGCTCTGTTATTTTCTTTACTCTGTTATTAACATAGATATTGGTTTTTAATTTGTCCGCTTGAATCCAAGCAAGGACTATTTTGGAATCACAATAAAAGAAAACTCTATGTTCCAATCTAGTTTTGAGTAAATTACTAACTCTAACCGCAAGTTGTGCCAACAAAACTGCACTATTTAGCTCTAGTTGGGGTATTGTAAGTACCTTACCTAGTGGAGCCACACGAGACTTGGCACAAATTAATTTTGTTTTTACGTTGCCTTCTGCTGTAACGGTTCTTAAATATAGGCAGCACCCGTACGCCTTCATAGATGCGTCTGCATAGCCTATTAACTCTGCAGTGACAAAATTTTCCTCCTTTATAAGTCGATCTATTGAAATGCTGTCTGCTATCTTTAGACCATTAAGGAACTTTTCCCACATCTGTAATTGTTTGTCAGGCAGCGGTGCGTCCCAATCTATTTTCAAAAACCAAAGCTCTTGCATGATTAACTTGGCAACTACAATTATAGGGCCAATCAATCCTAACGGGTCAAATAAAGTCCCAATAAAACTAAGCACTTTTCTTTTAGTATTCAAATTGTTACTATTCGTGTTAGGACATTTAAAAGTAAATGTATCCAAAATAACATTGTATTTTAGACCTAATGTTTTAATAATGGCTGATTTATTCAAATCTAATTCATTGATATATTTTTTATCACTAGAGATGTCGTCGAGCACTGGGGGATGATTGGAAGACCATTTGTGTAATTTAAAATTACCTAATTGTAACAAACCAATTAATTGAGACTTTAATTCAGATAACTCTTCCACGTCATCGCACCCAACTATGACATCATCAACATACGTATTATGGCACATTGCTCTCGCTGCGAGAGGATATTTATTTTTGTAGCGATGGGCAAGTTCTATGAGACATCGTGTGGCCAAAAAGGTAGAAGATTTGAGTCCATATGTTACAGTTTTTAATTGCAAACAACTGATGGGCTTACCTGGATCATCTCTCCATAAGATATTTTGTAAGACATTGTAAGTGTCATTTGTGAGAATACAGCGGAACATTTTTTCTATGTCACAGACAATTGTGTACACATAAGTTCTAAACAGTAGGAGAATATCGAAGAGCTCGCCTTGAACCACAGGACCATTCAGCATAACATCGTTGAGAGAAATCTTATTTTTAGAACGCATGCTTCCATCAAAGACCACACGCAATTTAGTAGTTTTGCTATCATCGTTTGTAACTGCATGATGCGCTAAAAAATAATTAGGAGTATTATAAACATCATAAGAATTTATGTCTATTTCCCTGGCATGTCCCATCTCTATATACTGATCAATGAATTTTTTATACACCTTCAATAGTGAAGGATTTCGTTTAAATCTGTTTTCTAACACACAGAATCTTTGCAGGGCGACTGAGAAAGAATCCCCCAATTCTAGTTCATTTACTGGGCTGACTAATGGCAAATCTACAGTAAAAGTATTATTTTCAAGTAGTACTGAATTTTTAAAAATATGTTCAGCCTTTAAATATTCCTCAGTAAACTTGTCTGTCTTTTCTGGGACCTTCTCAGTCATCCAAAATTGCCCCATAACATTCTCAAGGGTTTTATGGTCAGAAATGGCAAAATTAGATACTATAATATTACTTGAATAACTATTTTGATTTTGAAACATGTTTGGCTCATTAATAACATTATAATTAAATTGATTATGCAGTTTACCTGCAACTACATATCCAAATGTAGTGTTCTGTAAAACTGAGCCATTATTTAATTTAATACAGCCACCTAATAGAATGGCAAAATATACATCCGCACCCAATAGCAATGATATTTTCGAGGGTACATTATACTGCTCATCAGCTAGCTTAATATTTTTGGGAAAAATAACTTTGGATGTGTCAATAAAAATTTGAGGCAAATGCGTAGTGATAGATTCAACTACATGACAATTCACTTTGTGATTAATATTTCTATTGTAATTAGACTGTATGTTTATAATTGCTGAGTGATATAATTTTGTGGCTTTATTGCCTATGCCAATTATTTTACTAGGATGAGTGTTTGTGCGTAAACGCAATTCTTTTAAGAGTTCAGCAGTCACTAATGATGCTTGACTACCGCTATCGAGCAATGCACGAACTAGAAACTCGCGACCAAAATTGTCAACAATTTTTACCTTCATAGTAGGCAGCAATATGGTACCCCCCAAGCTATCATTGCTACAGCACATTACAACTGGAGATTCAGTTGTCTTGCCAGCCAGCGAACCAGCATCTGTTTTATCACATAACAATTTGCTATGCATGCCTTTACATTTATGACATTTATAATTATTCTCAAGGGAGCACCTGCCACTATGGGCTTTTAAACATAGCGAACATAATTTATGTTCTTGAACAAATGAATTACGCGACTCTAAAGGAGCCATTTTAAATTTTGGACATCTAAAAATGGGATGGTCCATATTACAATATCTACATGCTAAATTGTAGCGAGTAGTGACATTGGAAACTCTCGAGTACGAATACTCTTTATAATTTTTGTCATTTGACATACTTTTATATGGTGAGCTATCCTCAAGTGCAATCGCACGTTTTTCTAAAAATGATATAAATTCTGCCATAGTAGGCAGTTTGTCTACATTTCTTTCCATATGGAAATTGCGACTAGTTAATAAATCTAGCTTTCTACATAATATTGAGATTAGAATCATATCCCATTTGTCTACAGGCTCATCAAGATTTTTTAACGCTTGTAATTGCTGTTTAACTTGACATAAAAAAGCCCTTATTGCCATTGCAGTACCCTTCTGCATGTTTGGAATATCAAGTAATATATTAATATGATTAGTAATTAATCGCGCCTTATTATCATACCGCGCTAACAATAAATCAAGAGCCTCTTTATATGAGCTGTTCACAAGCGGCAAATTTATAATTATTGAGAGAGCCTCGTCAAGGAGATACTTTCTTAAATAAAAAAGTCTCTGTACATCGGACAGTGATGCATTATTGTGAACAACTGCTTGGAAGAGCTCATAAAAGGGCCTAAACCTGGTTATATCCTTGCCATCGAAGGTTGGAATTTCCACCGCTGGAAGCTTGGATGCCACTAAGCTAGGACAAGTAGGCCTATTAACTTCTTTTAACTTGGTGATGCTGGCATTTAACTTAGCTAAAATATTAAAGTATTTTTCTTCTACATCCTCGATGTCTTCATCATCCTGTTCATCAATTTCTAAAATACTGGATTGCGTGAGCTCATACGTTTGATAGGTAGCCATCAACTTTTCTTTTTTCGCCTCCAGCAGCTCTACCGTACCGGATTCGAGGGCCCTTGCGTCGCTGACATAATTGTCCATTCTTGAAATCGAACCTTTTGCAGTCGTCCGCGCCGTTTTAAGCCTCTTCAACCCCTCCATCTTGCTTAGATGATAAACTCGTACTTGTATGTTAGATGAAACGTGGATGAGAAAACTAATCCAGCTTAATCCAGGAATTTAGCAATTTTTTAATAAATCGGTACTTGTAGATAATGATAATAGAATTGTACCTTAATGAGTAAAAAGGTATTTTACTCTCTTCTAGGTTCCTTGCACCCTTTTCCGTATAATAAATTTCTTGAACAATTTTTCTTGAAATGTGAACATGTAGTATCCAAAATATATGTGAATCCGCTTAAATCAAGCGTTACATTACCCAATCGATGTCAATTGATGACTTGCCAGGCCGCCATAGGGTAAACGTAAAGAAATAGCTTGCACATGTGGCGATTACTACACAGATGTAACCTCAAAACACCACGAATTCACACGCGGTTAATAATGGTTTGTAAGACCAAATTTGTTTTAATTCTCGAAGGACTAGCTTCGCATTTACGAATTAAAACCTTCTTGAAATGTAATTGTAAAATCCAAATCCTCCGTGAATCCGCCAAAATAGAGCGTCCCAATTACCCATTCAATGGCAATCACCAAGGGGCAAATGTAAAAAAAACGCCAAAAACACAATGTAAAACACACGCGGATAATAAACTCGAAGGATCGGCTTTGTAAGGCTTCGAAGGACCAGCTTCGCATGTACGAAATAAAACCATGCGAGTATTTGTAGATTGAATAATTATTCAATTGTTTAATGATAAAATTATTTTACACCTTTTTAATATAAATTTAACCACAAATTCTAATGATATAAAATGGTTGCGAAACATGCTACGACAGTGCAAAAGCCAAAACACGAGTGACTCGAATGCCATACGGCTGTAGCGTGCACAGCAGTCGTCGTTGTGTTGCCCAACACGTCGCTGTGTTGCCCTGAGTAAGATTTCTACCAGAGACAACAATACAATATTAAACTAGAATGTCAACAGAGACACATTTTATGTTCTGTGCTAATTTTGTACTGAACAGAAAGAGTTACTTATTTTACTAAACACGAATAATGCGTATTCTGCACAGTCGCTAAACTGTACATGATGTCATTTAAAAAAAAATATCAGGAATTAGGGAAGTAGAATACGAAAAATAAATCCGTTTTTAGAGATACACTAACATTATGTGATCCTGTCACTACAAAAAAAATAAAGAATGTAGTTATTCTACTGACCTCGAATACTGCGTATTCTGCACATTCGCTTAACTGTACATGATGTCATTTAAAACGAAATATCAGGAATTATTAAAGTAGAATACGAAAAATAAATCCGTATTTAGAGATACATTAACATTATGTGATCCTGTCACTACAAAAGGAATAAAGGAAAGAGTTGCTTATTTCACTAAGCTCGAATACTGCGTATTTTGCACAGTCGCTAAACTGTACATGATGTCATTTAAATAGAAATATCAGGAATTATTGAAGTGGAATACGAAAAATAAATCCGTATTTAGAGATTCACTAATATTATGTGATCCTGTCACTACAAAAAAAATAAACAATGTAGTTATTCTACTGACCTCGAATACTGCGTATTCTGCACAGTCGCTAAACTGTACATGATGTCATTTAAAACGAAATATCACCAATTATTGAAGTGGAATACGAAAAATAAATCCGTATTTAGAAAAACACTAACATTATGTGATCCTGTCACTACAAAAGGAATAAAGGAAAGAGTTACTTATTTTACTGAGCTCAAATACTGCGTATTTTGCACAGTCGCTAAACTGTAAATGATGTCATTTAAAAAAAAATATCAGGAATTATTGAAGTAGAATACGAAAAATAAATCCGTATTTAGAGATACACTAATATTATGTGATCCCGTCACTACAAAAAAAATAAAGGATGTAGTTATTCCACTAAGCTCAAATACTGCGTATTTTGCACAGTCGCTAAACTGTACATGATGTCATTTAAAACGAAATATCAGGAATTATTGAAGTAGAATACGAAAATTAAATCCGTATTTAGAGATACACTAACATTATGTGATCCTGTCACTACAAAAGGAATAAAGGAAAGAGTTACTTATTTTACTGAGCTCGAATACTGCGTATTCTGCACAGTCGCTAAACTGTACATGATGTCATTTAAAATGAAATATCAGGAATTAGTGAATTAGAAAACGAAAAATAAATCCGTAGTTAGAGATACACTAACATTATGTGATCCTGTCACTACAAAAGGAATAAAGGAAAAAGTTACTTATTTCACTGAGCTCGATAACTGCGTATTCTGCACAGTCGCTAAACTGTACATGATGTCATTTAAAACGAAATATCAGGAATTATTGAAGTAGAATACGAAAATTAAATCCGTATTTAGAGATACACTAACATTATGTGATCCTGTCACTACAAAAGGAATAAAGGAAAGAGTTACTTATTTTACTGAGCTCGAATACTGCGTATTCTGCACAGTCGCTAAACTGTACATGATGTCATTTAAAAAGAAATATCAGGAATTAGTGAAGTAGAATACGAAAAATAAATCCGTATTTAGAGATACACTAACATTATGTGATCCTGTCACTACAAAAGGAATATAGGAAAGAGTTACTTATTTTACTGAGCTTGAATACTGCGTATTCTGCACAGTCGCTAAACTGTACATGATGTTATTTAAAAAGAAATATCAGGAATTAGTGAAGTAGAAAACGAAAAATAAATCCGTAGTTAGAGATACACTAACATTATGTGATCCTGTCACTACAAAAGGAATAAAGGAAAGAGTTACTTATTTTACTGAGCTCGAATACTGCGTATGCTGCACAGTCGCTAAACTGTACATGATGTCATTACAAACGCAATATCAGGAATTACTGAAGTAGAATACGAAAAATAAATCCGTATTTCGAAATACACTAACATTATGTGATCCTGTCACTACAAAAGGAATAAAGGAAAGAGTTACTTATTTCACTGAGCTCAAATACTGCGTATTCTGCACAGTCGCTAAACTGTAAATGATGTCATTTAAAAAGAAATATCAGGAATTAGTGAAGTAGAATACCAAAAATAAATCCGTATTTAGAGATACACTAACATTATGTGATCCTGTCACTACAAAAGGAATATAGGAAAGAGTTACTTATTTTACTGAGCTCGAATACTGCGTATTCTGCACAGTCGCTAAACTGTACATGATGTCATTTAAAAAGAAATATCTGGAATTAGTGAAGTAGAAAACGAAAAATAAATCCGTAGTTAGAGATACACTAACATTATGTGATCCTGTCACTACAAAAGGAATAAAGGAAAGAGTTACTTATTTCACTGAGTTCAAATACTGCATATTCTGCACAGTCGCTAAACTGTACATGATGTCATTTAAAAAAAAATATCAGGAATTAGGGAAGTAGAATACGAAAAATAAATCCGTATTTAGAGATACACTAATATTATGTGATCCTGTCACTACAAAAAAAATAAAGGATGTAGTTATTCCACTGATCTCGAATACTGCGTATTTTGCGCAGTCGCTAAACTGTACATGATGTCATTTAAAACGAAATATCAGGAATTATTGAAGTAGAATACGAAAAATAAATCCGTATTTAGAGATACACTAACATTATGTGATCCTGTCACTACAAAAGGAATAAAGGAAAGAGTTACTTATTTCACTGAGCTCGAATACTGCGTATTCTGCACAGTCGCTAAACTGTACATGATGTCATTTAAAATGAAATATCAGGAATTAGTGAATTAGAAAACGAAAAATAAATCCGTAGTTAGAGATACACTAACATTATGTGATCCTGTCACTACAAAAGGAATAAAGGAAAAAGTTACTTATTTCACTGAGCTCGATAACTGCGTATTCTGCACAGTCGCTAAACTACACATGATGTCAATTAAAACGCAATATCAGGAATTAATGAAGTAGAATACGAAAAATAAATCCGCATTTCGAGATACAATAACATTATGTGATCCTGTCACTACAAAAGGAATAAAGGAAAGAGTTACTTATTTCACTAAGCTCGAATACTGCGTATTCTAAACAGTCGCTAAACTGTACATGATGTCATTTAAAAAGAAATATCAGGAATTAGTAAAGTAGAATACGAAAAATAAATCCGTATTTAGAGACACTAACATTATGTGATCCTGTCACCACAAAAGGAATAAAGGAAAGAGTTATTTATTTCACTGAGCTCGAAAACTGCCTATTCTGCACAGTCGCTAAACTGTACATGATGTCATTTAATAAGAAATATCAGGAATTAATGAAGTTGAATACGAAAAATAAATCCATATTTAGAGATACACCAACATTATGTGATCTTGTCACTACAAAAGGAATAAAGAAAAGAGTTACTTATTTCACTGAGCTCGAATACTGCGTATTCTGCACAGTCGCTAAACTGTACATGATGTTATTTAAAAAGAAATATCAGGAATTAGTAAAGTAGAATACGAAAAATAAATCCGTATTTAGAGATACACTAACATTATGTGATCCTGTCACTACAAAAGGAATAAAGGAAAGAGTTACTTATTTCACTGAGTTTGAATACTGCGTATTCTGCACAGTCGCTAAACTTTATATGATGTCATTTAAAAAGAAATATCAGGAATTAGTGAAGTAGAAAACGAAAAATAAATCCGTAGTTAGAGATACACTAACATTATGTGATGCTGTCACTACAAAAGGAATAAAGGAAAGAGTTTCTTATTTCACTGAGCTCGAATACTGCGTATTCTGCACATTCGCTAAACTGTACATGATGTCATTTAAAAAGAAATATCAGGAATAAATGAAGTAGAATACGAGAAATAAATCCGTATTTAGAGATACACTAACATTATGTGATCCTGTCACTACAAAAGGAATAAAGGAAAGAGTTACTTATTTCACTGAGCTCGAATACTGCATATTCTGCACAGTCGCTAAACTGTACATGATGTCATTTAAAAAGAAATATCAGGAATTAGTGAAGTAGAAAACAAAAAATAAATCCGTAGTTGGAGATACACTAACATTATGTGATCCTGTCACTACAAAAGGAATATAGGAAAGAGTTACTTATTTTACTGAGCTCGAATACTGCGTATTCTGCACAGTCGCTAAACTGTACATGATGTCATTTAAAAAGAAATATCAGGCATTAGTGAAGTAGAAAACGAAAAATAAATCCGTAGTTAGAGATACACTAACATTATGTGATCCTGTCACTACAAAAGGAATAAAGGAAAAAATTACTTATTTCACTGAGTTCAAATACTGCATATTCTGCACAGTCGCTAAACTGTACATGATGTCATTTAAAAATAAATATCAGGAATTAGGGAAGTAGAATACGAAAAATAAATCCGTATTTAGAGATACACTAACATTATGTGATCCTGTCACTACAAAAGGAATAAAGGAAAGAGTTACTTATTTCACTGAGCTCGAATACTGCGTATTTTGCACAGTCGCTAAACTGAACATGATGTCATTTAAAAAGAAATATCAGGAATTAGTGAAGTAGAATACGAAAAATAAATCCGTATTTAGATATTCACTAACATTATGTGATCCTATCACTACAAAAGAAATAAAGGAAAGAGTTACTTATTTCACTGAGCATGAATACTGCATATTCTGCACAGTCGCTAAACTGTACATGATGTCATTTCAAAAGAAATATCAGAAATTAATGAAGTAGAATACAAAAAATAAATCCGTATTTAGAGATACACTAACATTATGTGATCCTGTCACTACAAAAGGAATAAAGGAAAGAGTTACTTATTTCACTGAGCTCGAATACTGCGTATTCCGCACAGAGATACACTAACATAATGTGATCCTGTCACTACAAAAAGAATAAAGGAAAAAGTTACTTATTTTACTGAGCTCGAATACTGCGTATTCTGCACAGTCGCTAAACTGTACATGATGTCATTTAAAAAGAAATATCAGGAATTAATGAAGTAGAATACGAAAAATCATTCCATATTTAGAGATACACTAACATATGTGATACTGTCACTACAAAAGGAATAAAGGAAAGAGTTACTAATTTCACTAAACTCGAATAATGCGTATTCTGCACAGTTGCTAAACTGCACATGATGTCATTTAAAAAAAAATATTAGGAATTAGGGAAGTAGAATACGAAAAATAAATCCGTATTTAGAGATACACTAACATTATGTGATCCTGCCACTCAAAAGGAATTAAGGAAAGAGTTACTTATTTCACTGAGCTCGAATACTGCGCATTCTGCACAGTCGCTAAACTGTACATGATGTCATTTAAATAGAAATATCAGGAATTATTGAAGTGGAATACGAAAAATAAATCCGTATTTAGAGATACACTAATATTATGTGATCCTGTCACTACAAAAAAAATAAAGAATGTAGTTATTCTACTGACCTCGAATACTGCGTATTCTGCACAGTCGCTAAACTGTAAATGATGTCATTTAAAAAGAAATATCAGGAATTAGTGAAGTAGAATACGACAAATAAATCCGTATTTAGAGATACACTAACATTATGTGATCCTGTCACTACAAAAGGAATATAGGAAAGAGTTACTTATTTTACTGAGCTCGAATACTGCGTATTCTGCACAGTCGCTAAACTGTACATGATGTCATTTAAAAAGAAATATCAGGAATAAGTGAAGTAGAAAACGAAAAATTAATCCGTAGTTAGAGATACACTAACATTATTTGATCCTGTCACTACAAAAGGAATAAAGGAAAGAGTTACTTAATTCACTGAGATCGAATACTGCATTTTCTGCACAGTCGCTAAACTGTACATGATGTCATTTAAAAAGAAATATCAGGAACTAGGGAAGTAGAATACGAAAAATAAATCCGTATTTAGTGATACAATAACATTATGTGATCCTGTCACTACAAAAGGAATAAAGGAAAGAGGTACTTATTTCACTCAATTTGAATACTGAGTATTCTGCACAGTCGCTAAACTGTACATGATGTCATTTAAAAAGAAATATCAGGAATTAGTGAAGTAGAATACGAAAAATAAATTCGTATTTAGAGATACACTAACATTATGTGATCCTGTCACTACAAAAGGAAAGAGTTACTTATTTTACTGTGCTCAAATACTGCGTAATCTGCGTAGTCGCTAAACTGTACATGATGTCATTTAAAAAGAAATATTAGGATTTAGTGAAGTAGAATACGAAAAATAATCCGTAGTTAGAGATACACTAACATTGTGTGATCCTGTCACTACAAAAGGAATAAAGAAAAGAGTTACTTATTTCACTAAGCTTCAATACTGCGTATTCTGCACAGTCGCTAAACTGTACATGATGTCATTTAAAAAGAAATATCAGAAACTAATGAAGTGGAATACGAAAAATTAATCCGTATTTAGAGATACACTAACATTATGTGATCCTGTCACTACAAGAGGAAAAAGTTACTTATTTCACTAAACTCGTATACTGCGTATTCTGCACAGTCGCTAAACTGTACATGATGTCATTTAAAACGAAATATCAGGAATTAATAAAGTAGAAAACGAAAAATAAATCCGTATTTAGAGATACACTACAATTATGTGATCCTGTCACTACAAAAGGAATAAAGAAAAGAGTTACTTATTTTACTAAACTCGAATACTGCATATTCTGCACAGTCGCTAAACTGTACATGATGTCATTTAAAAGAAATATCAGGAATTAGTAAAGTAGAATACGAAAAATAAATCCGTATTTAGAGATACACTAATATATGTGATCCTGTCAACACAAAAGGAATAAAGAAAAAAGTTACTTATTTCACTGAGCTCGAATACTGCGTATTCTGCACAGTCGCTAAACTGTACATGATGTCATTTAAAAAGAAATATCAGGAATTAGTGAAGTAGAATACGAAAAATAAATCCGTAGTTAGAGATACACTAACATTATGTGATCCTGTCACTACAAAAGGAATAAAGGAAAGAGTTACTTATTTCACTAAGCTCGAATACTGCGTATTTTGCACAGTCGCTAAACTGTACATGATGTCATTTAAATAGAAATATCAGGAATTAATGAAGTGAAATACGAAAAATAAATCCGTATTTAGAGATTCACTAATATTATGTGATCCTGTCACTACAAAAAAAATAAAGAATGTAGTTATTCTACTGACCTCGATACTGCGTATTCTGCACAGTCGCTAAACTGTACATGATGTCATTTAAAACCAATATCACCAATTATTGAAGTGGAATACGAAAAATAAATCCGTATTTAGAAATACATTAACATTATGTGATCCTGTCACTACAAAAGGAATAATGGAAAGAGTTACTTATTTCACTAAGCTCATATACTGCGTATTCTGCACAGTCGCTAAACTGTACATGATGTCATTTAAAAAGAAATATCAGGAATTAGTGAATTAGAAAACGAAAAATAAATCCGTAGTTAGAGATACACTAACATTATGTGATCCTGTCACTACAAAAGGAATAAAGGAAAGAGTTACTTATTTCACTGAGCTCGAATACTGCGTATTCTGCACAGTCGCTAAACTGTACATGATGTCATTTAAAACGCAATATCAGGAATTAATAAAGTAGAATACGAAAAATAAATCCGTATTTCGAGATACACTAACATTATGTGATGCTGTCACTACAAAAGGAATAAAGGAAAGAGTTACTTATTTTACTGAGCTCAAATACTGCGTATTTTGCACAGTCGCTAAACTGTAAATGATGTCATTTAAAAAAAAATATCAGGAATTATTGAAGTAGAATACGAAAAACAAATCCGTATTTAGAGATACACTAATATTATGTGATCCTGTCACTACAAAAGGAATAAAGGAAAGAGTTACTTATTTTACTGAGCTCGAATACTGCGTATTCTGCACAGTCGCTAAACTGTACATGATGTCATTTAAAAAGAAATATCAGGAATTAGTGAAGTAGAATACGAAAAATAAATCCGTATTTAGAGATACACTAATATTATGTGATCCTGTCACTACAAAAAAAATATAGGATGTAGTTATTTCACTGAGTTCGAATACTGCGTATTCTGCACATTCGCTAAACTGTACATGATGTCATTTAAAAAGAAATATTAGGAACTAATGAAGTAGAATACGAAAAATAAATCCGCATTTAGAGATACACTAATATTATGTGATCCTGTCACTACAAAAGAAATAAGGGAAAGAGTTACTTATTTCACTGAGCTCGAATACTGCGTATTCTGCATAGTCGCTAAACTGTACATGATGTCATTTAAAACGCAATATCAGGAATTAATGAGTAGAATACAAAAAATAAATTCGTATTTCGAGGTACATTAACATTATGTGATCTTGTCACTACAAAAGGAATAAAGAAAAGTGTTACTTATTTCACTGAGTTTGAATACTGCGTATTCTGCACAGTCGTTAAACTGTACATGATGTCATTTAAAAAGAAATATCAGGAATTAGTAAAGTAGAATACGAAAAATTAATCCGTATTTAGAGATTCACTAACATTATGTGATCCTGTCACTACAAAAGATATAAAGAAAAGAATTACTTATTTTACTGAGCTCGAATACTGCGTATTCTGCACAGTCGCTAAACTGTACATGATGTCATTTAAAAAGAAAAATCAGGAATTAATGAAGTAGAATACGAAAAATTATTCCATATTTAGAGATACACTAACATTATGTGATCCTGTCTCTACAAAAGGAATAAAGGAAAGAGTTACTTATTTTACTAAACACGAATAATGCGTATTCTGCACAGTCGCTAAACTGTACATGATGTCATTTAAAAAAAAATATCAAGAATTAGGGAAGTAGAATACGAAAAATAAATCCGTTTTTAGAGATACACTAACATTATGTGATCCTGTCACTACAAACGGAATAAAGGAAAGAGTTACTTATTTCACTGAGCTCGAATACTGCGTATTCTGCACAATCGCTAAACTGTACATGATGTCATTTAAATAGAAATATCAGCAATTATTGAAGTGGAATACGAAAAATAAATCCGTATTTAGAGATACACTAATATTATGTGATCCTGTCACTACAAAAAAAATAAAGAATGTAGTTATTCTACTGACCTCGAATACTGCGTCTTCTGCACATTCGCTTAACTGTACATGATGTCATTTAAAACGAAATATCAGGAATTATTAAAGTAGAATACGAAAAATAAATCCGTATTTAGAGATACATTAACATTATGTAATCCTGTCACTACAAAAGTAATAAAGGAAAGAGTTGCTTATTTCACTAAGCTCGAATACTGCGTATTTTGCACAGTCGCTAAACTGTACATGATGTCATTTAAATAGAAATATCAGGAATTATTGAAGTGGAATACGAAAAATAAATCCGTATTTAGAGATTCACTAATATTATGTGATCCTGTCACTACAAAAAAAATAAAGAATGTAGTTATTCTACTGACCTCGAATACTGCGTATTCTGCACAGTCGCTAAACTGTACATGATGTCATTTAAAACGAAATATCACCAATTATTGAAGTGGAATACGAAAAATAAATCCGTATTTAGAGATACACTAACATTATGTGATCCTGTCACTACAAAAGGAATAAAGGAAAGAGTTACTTATTTTACTGAGCTCAAATACTGCGTATTTTGCACAGTCGCTAAACTGTAAATGATGTCATTTAAAAAAAAATATCAGGAATTATTGAAGTAGAATACGAAAAATAAATCCGTATTTAGAGATACACTAATATTATGTGATCCCGTCACTACAAAAAAAATAAAGGATGTAGTTATTCCACTAAGCTCAAATACTGCGTATTCTGCACAGTCGCTAAACTGTAAATGATGTCATTTAAAAAGAAATATCAGGAATTAGTGAAGTAGAATACGACAAATAAATCCGTATTTAGAGATACACTAACATTATGTGATCCTGTCACTACAAAAGGAATATAGGAAAGAGTTACTTATTTTACTGAGCTCGAATACTGCGTATTCTGCACAGTCGCTAAACTGTACATGATGTCATTTAAAAAGAAATATCAGGAATAAGTGAAGTAGAAAACGAAAAATTAATCCGTAGTTAGAGATACACTAACATTATTTGATCCTGTCACTACAAAAGGAATAAAGGAAAGAGTTACTTAATTCACTGAGATCGAATACTGCATTTTCTGCACAGTCGCTAAACTGTACATGATGTCATTTAAAAAGAAATATCAGGAACTAGGGAAGTAGAATACGAAAAATAAATCCGTATTTAGTGATACAATAACATTATGTGATCCTGTCACTACAAAAGGAATAAAGGAAAGAGGTACTTATTTCACTCAATTTGAATACTGAGTATTCTGCACAGTCGCTAAACTGTACATGATGTCATTTAAAAAGAAATATCAGGAATTAGTGAAGTAGAATACGAAAAATAAATTCGTATTTAGAGATACACTAACATTATGTGATCCTGTCACTACAAAAGGAAAGAGTTACTTATTTTACTGTGCTCAAATACTGCGTAATCTGCGTAGTCGCTAAACTGTACATGATGTCATTTAAAAAGAAATATTAGGATTTAGTGAAGTAGAATACGAAAAATAAATCCGTAGTTAGAGATACACTAACATTGTGTGATCCTGTCACTACAAAAGGAATAAAGAAAAGAGTTACTTATTTCACTAAGCTTCAATACTGCGTATTCTGCACAGTCGCTAAACTGTACATGATGTCATTTAAAAAGAAATATCAGAAACTAATGAAGTGGAATACGAAAAATTAATCCGTATTTAGAGATACACTAACATTATGTGATCCTGTCACTACAAGAGGAAAAAGTTACTTATTTCACTAAACTCGTATACTGCGTATTCTGCACAGTCGCTAAACTGTACATGATGTCATTTAAAAAGAAATATCAGGAATTAGTAAAGTAGAATACGAAAAATAAATCCGTATTTAGAGATACACTAATATATGTGATCCTGTCAACACAAAAGGAATAAAGAAAAAAGTTACTTATTTCACTGAGCTCGAATACTGCGTATTCTGCACAGTCGCTAAACTGTACATGATGTCATTTAAAAAGAAATATCAGGAATTAGTGAAGTAGAATACGAAAAATAAATCCGTAGTTAGAGATACACTAACATTATGTGATCCTGTCACTACAAAAGGAATAAAGGAAAGAGTTACTTATTTCACTAAGCTCGAATACTGCGTATTTTGCACAGTCGCTAAACTGTACATGATGTCATTTAAATAGAAATATCAGGAATTAATGAAGTGAAATACGAAAAATAAATCCGTATTTAGAGATTCACTAATATTATGTGATCCTGTCACTACAAAAAAAATAAAGAATGTAGTTATTCTACTGACCTCGAATACTGCGTATTCTGCACAGTCGCTAAACTGTACATGATGTCATTTAAAACCAAATATCACCAATTATTGAAGTGGAATACGAAAAATAAATCCGTATTTAGAAATACATTAACATTATGTGATCCTGTCACTACAAAAGGAATAATGGAAAGAGTTACTTATTTCACTAAGCTCATATACTGCGTATTCTGCACAGTCGCTAAACTGTACATGATGTCATTTAAAAAGAAATATCAGGAATTAGTGAATTAGAAAACGAAAAATAAATCCGTAGTTAGAGATACACTAACATTATGTGATCCTGTCACTACAAAAGGAATAAAGGAAAGAGTTACTTATTTCACTGAGCTCGAATACTGCGTATTCTGCACAGTCGCTAAACTGTACATGATGTCATTTAAAACGCAATATCAGGAATTAATAAAGTAGAATACGAAAAATAAATCCGTATTTCGAGATACACTAACATTATGTGATCCTGTCACTACAAAAGGAATAAAGGAAAGAGTTACTTATTTTACTGAGCTCAAATACTGCGTATTTTGCACAGTCGCTAAACTGTAAATGATGTCATTTAAAAAAAAATATCAGGAATTATTGAAGTAGAATACGAAAAACAAATCCGTATTTAGAGATACACTAATATTATGTGATCCTGTCACTACAAAAGGAATAAAGGAAAGAGTTACTTATTTTACTGAGCTCGAATACTGCGTATTCTGCACAGTCGCTAAACTGTACATGATGTCATTTAAAAAGAAATATCAGGAATTAGTGAAGTAGAATACGAAAAATAAATCCGTATTTAGAGATACACTAATATTATGTGATCCTGTCACTACAAAAAAAATATAGGATGTAGTTATTTCACTGAGATCGAATACTGCGTATTCTGCACATTCGCTAAACTGTACATGATGTCATTTAAAAAGAAATATTAGGAACTAATGAAGTAGAATACGAAAAATAAATCCGCATTTAGAGATACACTAATATTATGTGATCCTGTCACTACAAAAGAAATAAGGGAAAGAGTTACTTATTTCACTGAGCTCGAATACTGCGTATTCTGCATAGTCGCTAAACTGTACATGATGTCATTTAAAACGCAATATCAGGAATTAATGAGTAGAATACAAAAAATAAATTCGTATTTCGAGGTACATTAACATTATGTGATCTTGTCACTACAAAAGGAATAAAGAAAAGAGTTACTTATTTTACTGAGTTTGAATACTGCGTATTCTGCACAGTCGTTAAACTGTACATGATGTCATTTAAAAAGAAATATCAGGAATTAGTAAAGTAGAATACGAAAAATTAATCCGTATTTAGAGATTCACTAACATTATGTGATCCTGTCACTACAAAAGATATAAAGAAAAGAATTACTTATTTTACTGAGCTCGAATACTGCGTATTCTGCACAGTCGCTAAACTGTACATGATGTCATTTAAAAAGAAAAATCAGGAATTAATGAAGTAGAATACGAAAAATTATTCCATATTTAGAGATACACTAACATTATGTGATCCTGTCTCTACAAAAGGAATAAAGGAAAGAGTTACTTATTTTACTAAACACGAATAATGCGTATTCTGCACAGTCGCTAAACTGTACATGATGTCATTTAAAAAAAAATATCAAGAATTAGGGAAGTAGAATACGAAAAATAAATCCGTTTTTAGAGATACACTAACATTATGTGATCCTGTCACTACAAACGGAATAAAGGAAAGAGTTACTTATTTCACTGAGCTCGAATACTGCGTATTCTGCACAATCGCTAAACTGTACATGATGTCATTTAAATAGAAATATCAGCAATTATTGAAGTGGAATACGAAAAATAAATCCGTATTTAGAGATACACTAATATTATGTGATCCTGTCACTACAAAAAAAATAAAGAATGTAGTTATTCTACTGACCTCGAATACTGCGTCTTCTGCACATTCGCTTAACTGTACATGATGTCATTTAAAACGAAATATCAGGAATTATTAAAGTAGAATACGAAAAATAAATCCGTATTTAGAGATACATTAACATTATGTAATCCTGTCACTACAAAAGTAATAAAGGAAAGAGTTGCTTATTTCACTAAGCTCGAATACTGCGTATTTTGCACAGTCGCTAAACTGTACATGATGTCATTTAAATAGAAATATCAGGAATTATTGAAGTGGAATACGAAAAATAAATCCGTATTTAGAGATTCACTAATATTATGTGATCCTGTCACTACAAAAAAAATAAAGAATGTAGTTATTCTACTGACCTCGAATACTGCGTATTCTGCACAGTCGCTAAACTGTACATGATGTCATTTAAAACGAAATATCACCAATTATTGAAGTGGAATACGAAAAATAAATCCGTATTTAGAGATACACTAACATTATGTGATCCTGTCACTACAAAAGGAATAAAGGAAAGAGTTACTTATTTTACTGAGCTCAAATACTGCGTATTTTGCACAGTCGCTAAACTGTAAATGATGTCATTTAAAAAAAAATATCAGGAATTATTGAAGTAGAATACGAAAAATAAATCCGTATTTAGAGATACACTAATATTATGTGATCCCGTCCCTACAAAAAAAATAAAGGATGTAGTTATTCCACTAAGCTCAAATACTGCGTATTTTGCACAGTCGCTAAACTGTACATGATGTTATTTAAAAAGAAATATCAGGAATTAGTGAAGTAGAAAACGAAAAATAAATCCGTAGTTAGAGATACACTAACATTATGTGATCCTGTCACTACAAAAGGAATAAAGGAAAGAGTTACTTATTTTACTGAGCTCGAATACTGCGTATGCTGCACAGTCGCTAAACTGTACATGATGTCATTTAAAACGCAATATCAGGAATTACTGAAGTAGAATACGAAAAATAAATCCGTATTTCGAGATACACTAACATTATGTGATCCTGTCACTACAAAAGGAATAAAGGAAAGAGTTACTTATTTCACTGAGCTCAAATACTGCGTATTCTGCACAGTCGCTAAACTGTAAATGATGTCATTTAAAAAGAAATATCAGGAATTAGTGAAGTAGAATACCAAAAATAAATCCGTATTTAGAAATACACTAACATTATGTGATCCTGTCACTACAAAAGGAATATAGAAAAGAGTTACTTATTTTACTGAGCTCGAATACTGCGTATTCTGCACAGTCGCTAAACTGTACATGATGTCATTTAAAAAGAAATATCTGGAATTAGTGAAGTAGAAAACGAAAAATAAATCCGTAGTTAGAGATACACTAACATTATGTGATCCTGTCACTACAAAAGGAATAAAGGAAAGAGTTTCTTATTTCACTAAGCTCGAATACTGCGTATTCCGCACAGAGATACACTAACATAATGTGATCCTGTCACTACAAGAGGAAAAAGTTACTTATTTCACTAAACTCGTATACTGCGTATTTTGCACAGTCGCTAAACTGTACATGATGTCATTTAAAACGAAATATCAGGAATTAATAAAGTAGAAAACGAAAAATAAATCCGTATTTAGAGATACACTAACATTATGTGATCCTGTCACTACAAAAGGAATAAAGGAAAGAGTTACTTATTTCACTAAGCTCGAATACTGCGTATTTTGCACAGTCGCTAAACTGTACATGATGTCATTTAAATAGAAATATCAGGAATTAATGAAGTGAAATACGAAAAATAAATCCGTATTTAGAGATTCACTAATATTATGTGATCCTGTCACTACAAAAAAAATAAAGAATGTAGTTATTCTACTGACCTCGAATACTGCGTATTCTGCACAGTCGCTAAACTGTACATGATGTCATTTAAAACCAAATATCACCAATTATTGAAGTGGAATACGAAAAATAAATCCGTATTTAGAAATACATTAACATTATGTGATCCTGTCACTACAAAAGGAATAATGGAAAGAGTTACTTATTTCACTAAGCTCATATACTGCGTATTCTGCACAATCGCTAAACTGTACATGATGTCATTTAAAAAGAAATATCAGGAATTAGTGAATTAGAAAACGAAAAATAAATCCGTAGTTAGAGATACACTAACATTATGTGATCCTGTCACTACAAAAGGAATAAAGGAAAGAGTTACTTATTTCACTGAGCTCGAATACTGCGTATTCTGCACAGTCGCTAAACTGTACATGATGTCATTTAAAACGCAATATCAGGAATTAATAAAGTAGAATACGAAAAATAAATCCGTATTTCGAGATACACTAACATTATGTGATCCTGTCACTACAAAAGGAATAAAGGAAAGAGTTACTTATTTTACTGAGCTCAAATACTGCGTATTTTGCACAGTCGCTAAACTGTAAATGATGTCATTTAAAAAAAAATATCAGGAATTATTGAAGTAGAATACGAAAAACAAATCCGTATTTAGAGATACACTAATATTATGTGATCCTGTCACTACAAAAGGAATAAAGGAAAGAGTTACTTATTTTACTGAGCTCGAATACTGCGTATTCTGCACAGTCGCTAAACTGTACATGATGTCATTTAAAAAGAAATATCAGGAATTAGTGAAGTAGAATACGAAAAATAAATCCGTATTTAGAGATACACTAATATTATGTGATCCTGTCACTACAAAAAAAATATAGGATGTAGTTATTTCACTGAGATCGAATACTGCGTATTCTGCACATTCGCTAAACTGTACATGATGTCATTTAAAAAGAAATATTAGGAACTAATGAAGTAGAATACGAAAAATAAATCCGCATTTAGAGATACACTAATATTATGTGATCCTGTCACTACAAAAGAAATAAGGGAAAGAGTTACTTATTTCACTGAGCTCGAATACTGCGTATTCTGCATAGTCGCTAAACTGTACATGATGTCATTTAAAACGCAATATCAGGAATTAATGAGTAGAATACAAAAAATAAATTCGTATTTCGAGGTACATTAACATTATGTGATCTTGTCACTACAAAAGGAATAAAGAAAAGAGTTACTTATTTCACTGAGTTTGAATACTGCGTATTCTGCACAGTCGTTAAACTGTACATGATGTCATTTAAAAAGAAATATTAGGAATAAGTAAAGTAGAATACGAAAAATTAATCCGTATTTAGAGATTCACTAACATTATGTGATCCTGTCACTACAAAAGAAATAAAGAAAAGAATTACTTATTTTACTGAGCTCGAATACTGCGTATTCTGCACAGTCGCTAAACTGTACATGATGTCATTTAAAAAGAAAAATCAGGAATTAATGAAGTAGAATACGAAAAATTATTCCATATTTAGAGATACACTAACATTATGTGATCCTGTCTCTACAAAAGGAATAAAGGAAAGAGTTACTTATTTTACTAAACACGAATAATGCGTATTCTGCACAGTCGCTAAACTGTACATGATGTCATTTAAAAAAAAATATCAAGAATTAGGGAAGTAGAATACAAAAAATAAATCCGTTTTTAGAGATACACTAACATTATGTGATCCTGTCACTACAAACGGAATAAAGGAAAGAGTTACTTATTTCACTGAGCTCGAATACTGCGTATTCTGCACAATCGCTAAACTGTACATGATGTCATTTAAATAGAAATATCAGGAATTATTGAAGTGGAATACGAAAAATAAATCCGTATTTAGAGATACACTAATATTATGTGATCCTGTCACTACAAAAAAAATAAAGAATGTAGTTATTCTACTGACCTCGAATACTGCGTCTTCTGCACATTCGCTTAACTGTACATGATGTCATTTAAAACGAAATATCAGGAATTATTAAAGTAGAATACGAAAAATAAATCCGTATTTAGAGATACATTAACATTATGTAATCCTGTCACTACAAAAGTAATAAAGGAAAGAGTTGCTTATTTCACTAAGCTCGAATACTGCGTATTTTGCACAGTCGCTAAACTGTACATGATGTCATTTAAATAGAAATATCAGGAATTATTGAAGTGGAATACGAAAAATAAATCCGTATTTAGAGATTCACTAATATTATGTGATCCTGTCACTACAAAAAAAATAAAGAATGTAGTTATTCTACTGACCTCGAATACTGCGTATTCTGCACAGTCGCTAAACTGTACATGATGTCATTTAAAACGAAATATCACCAATTATTGAAGTGGAATACGAAAAATAAATCCGTATTTAGAGATACACTAACATTATGTGATCCTGTCACTACAAAAGGAATAAAGGAAAGAGTTACTTATTTTACTGAGCTCAAATACTGCGTATTTTGCACAGTCGCTAAACTGTAAATGATGTCATTTAAAAAAAAATATCAGGAATTATTGAAGTAGAATACGAAAAATAAATCCGTATTTAGAGATACACTAATATTATGTGATCCCGTCACTACAAAAAAAATAAAGGATGTAGTTATTCCACTAAGCTCAAATACTGCGTATTTTGCACAGTCGCTAAACTGTACATGATGTTATTTAAAAAGAAATATCAGGAATTAGTGAAGTAGAAAACGAAAAATAAATCCGTAGTTAGAGATACACTAACATTATGTGATCCTGTCACTACAAAAGGAATAAAGGAAAGAGTTACTTATTTTACTGAGCTCGAATACTGCGTATGCTGCACAGTCGCTAAACTGTACATGATGTCATTTAAAACGCAATATCAGGAATTACTGAAGTAGAATACGAAAAATAAATCCGTATTTCGAGATACACTAACATTATGTGATCCTGTCACTACAAAAGGAATAAAGGAAAGAGTTACTTATTTCACTGAGCTCAAATACTGCGTATTCTGCACAGTCGCTAAACTGTAAATGATGTCATTTAAAAAGAAATATCAGGAATTAGTGAAGTAGAATACCAAAAATAAATCCGTATTTAGAAATACACTAACATTATGTGATCCTGTCACTACAAAAGGAATATAGGAAAGAGTTACTTATTTTACTGAGCTCGAATACTGCGTATTCTGCACAGTCGCTAAACTGTACATGATGTCATTTAAAAAGAAATATCTGGAATTAGTGAAGTAGAAAACGAAAAATAAATCCGTAGTTAGAGATACACTAACATTATGTGATCCTGTCACTACAAAAGGAATAAAGGAAAGAGTTACTTATTTCACTGAGTTCAAATACTGCATATTCTGCACAGTCGCTAAACTGTACATGATGTCATTTAAAAAAAAATATCAGGAATTAGGGAAGTAGAATACGAAAAATAAATCCGTATTTAGAGATACACTAACATTATGTGATCCTGTCACTACAAAAGGAATAAAGGAAAGAGTTTCTTATTTCACTAAGCTCGAATACTGCGTATTCCGCACAGAGATACACTAACATAATGTGATCCTGTCACTACAAAAAGAATAAAGGAAAAAGTTACTTATTTTACTGAGCTCGAATACTGCGTATTCTGCAGAGTCGCTAAACTGTACATGATGTCATTTAAAAACAAATATCAGGAATTATTGAATTAAAATACGAAAAATAAATCCGTATATAGAGATACACTAATATTATGTGATCCTGTCACTACAAAAAAAATAAAGGATGTAGTTATTCCACTGAGCTCGAATACTGCGTATTTTGCGCAGTCGTTAAACTGTACATGATGTCATTTAAAACGAAATATCAGGAATTATTGAAGTAGAATACGAAAAATAAATCCGTATTTAGAGATACACTAACATTATGTGATCCTGTCACTACAAAAGGAATAACGGAAAGAGTTACTTATTTCACTGAGCTCGAATACTGCGTATTCTGCACAGTCGCTAAACTGTACATGATGTCATTTAAAATGAAATATCAGGAATTAGTGAATTAGAAAACGAAAAATAAATCCGTAGTTAGAGATACACTAACATAATGTGATCCTGTCACTACAAAAGGAAAAAGTTACTTATTTCACTGAGCTCGATAACTGCGTATTCTGCACAGTCGCTAAACTACACATGATGTCAATTAAAACGCAATATCAGGAATTAATGAAGTAGAATACGAAAAATAAATCCGCATTTCGAGATACAATAACATTATGTGATCCTGTCACTACAAAAGGAATAAAGGAAAGAGTTACTTATTTCACTTAGCTCGAATACTGCGTATTTTGCACAGTCGCTAAACTGTACATGATGTCATTTAAAAAGAAATATCAGGAATTAGTAAAGTAGAATACGAAAAATAAATCCGTATTTAGAGACACTAACATTATGTGATCCTGTCACCACAAAAGGAATAAAGGAAAAAATTACTTATTTCACTGAGCTCGAAAACTGCGTATTCTGCACAGTCGCTAAACTGTACATGATGTCATTTAATAAGAAATATCAGGAATTAATGAAGTAGAATACGAAAAATAAATCCATATTTAGAGATACACTAACATTATGTGATCTTGTCACTACAAAAGGAATAAAGAAAAGAGTTACTTATTTCACTGAGCTCGAATACTGCGTATTCTGCACAGTCGCTAAACTGTACATGATGTTATTTAAAAAGAAATATCAGGAATTAGTAAAGTAGAATACGAAAAATAAATCCGTATTTAGAGATACACTAACATTATGTGATCCTGTCACTACAAAAGGAATAAAGGAAAGAGTTACTTATTTCACTGAGTTTGAATACTGCGTATTCTGCACAGTCGCTAAACTGTATATGATGTCATTTAAAAAGAAATATCAGGAATTAGTGAAGTAGAAAACGAAAAATAAATCCGTAGTTAGAGATACACTAACATTATGTGATCCTGTCACTACAAAAGGAATAAAGGAAAGAGTTTCTTATTTCACTGAGCTCGAATACTGCGTATTCTGCACAGTCGCTAAACTGTACATGATGTCATTTAAAAAGAAATATCAGGAATTAATGAAGTAGAATACGAAAAATAAATCCGTATTTAGAGATACACTAACATTATGTGATCCTGTCACTACAAAAGGAATAAAGGAAAGAGTTACTTATTTCACTAAGCTCGAATACTGCATATTCTGCACAGTCGCTAAACTGTACATGATGTCATTTAAAAAGAAATATCAGGAATTAGTGAAGTAGAAAACAAAAAATAAATCCGTAGTTAGAGATACACTAACATTATGTGATCCTGTCACTACAAAAGGAATATAGGAAAGAGTTACTTATTTTACTGAGCTCGAATACTGCGTATTCTGCACAGTCGCTAAACTGTACATGATGTCATTTAAAAAGAAATATCAGGAATTAGTGAAGTAGAAAACGAAAAATAAATCCGTAGTTAGAGATACACTAACATTATGTGATCCTGTCACTACAAAAGGAATAAAGGAAAAAATTACTTATTTCACTGAGTTCAAATACTGCATATTCTGCACAGTCGCTAAACTGTACATGATGTCATTTAAAAAGAAATATCAGGAATTAGGGAAGTAGAATACGAAAAATAAATCCGTATTTAGAGATACACTAACATTATGTGATCCTGTCACTACAAAAGGAATAAAGGAAAGAGTTACTTATTTCACTGAGCTCGAATACTGCGTATTTTGCACAGTCGCTAAACTGTACATGATGTCATTTAAAAAGAAATATCAGGAATTAGTGAAGTAGAATACGAAAAATAAATCCGTATTTAGATATTCACTAACATTATGTGATCCTATCACTACAAAAGAAATAAAGGAAAGAGTTACTTATTTCACTGAGCATGAATACTGCATATTCTGCACAGTCGCTAAACTGTACATGATGTCATTTCAAAAGAAATATCAGAAATTAATGAAGTAGAATACAAAAAATAAATCCGTATTTAGAGATACACTAACATTATGTGATCCTGTCACTACAAAAGGAATAAAGGAAAAAATTACTTATTTCACTGAGCTCGAATACTGCGTATTCCGCACAGAGATACACTAACATAATGTGATCCTGTCACTACAAAAAGAATAAAGGAAAAAGTTACTTATTTTACTGAGCTCGAATACTGCGTATTCTGCACAGTCGCTAAACTGTACATGATGTCATTTAAAAAGAAATATCAGGAATTAATGAAGTAGAATTCGAAAAATCATTCCATATTTAGAGATACACTAACATTATGTGATCCTGTCACTACAAAAGGAATAAAGGAAAGAGTTACTTATTTCACTAAACTCGAATAATGCGTATTCTGCACAGTTGCTAAACTGTACATGATGTCATTTAAAAAAAAATATCAGGAATTAGGGAAGTAGAATACGAAAAATAAATCCGTATTTAGAGATACACTAACATTATGTGATCCTGTCACTTAAAAGGAATTAAGGAAAGAGTTACTTATTTCACTGAGCTCGAATACTGCGTATTCTGCACAGTCGCTAAACTGTACATGATGTCATTTAAATAGAAATATCAGGAATTATTGAAGTGAAATACGAAAAATAAATCCGTATTTAGAGATACACTAATATTATGTGATCCTGTCACTACAAAAAAAATAAAGAATGTAGTTATTCTACTGACCTCGAATACTGCGTATTCTGCACAGTCGCTAAACTGTAAATGATGTCATTTAAAAAGAAATATCAGGAATTAGTGAAGTAGAATACGACAAATAAATCCGTATTTAGAGATACACTAACATTATGTGATCCTGTCACTACAAAAGGAATATAGGAAAGTGTTACTTATTTTACTGAGCTCGAATACTGCGTATTCTGCACATTTGCTAAACTGTACATGATGTCATTTAAAAAGAAATATCAGGAATTAGTGAAGTAGAAAACGAAAAATAAATCCGTAGTTAGAGATACACTAACATTATGTGATCCTGTCACTACAAAAGGAATAAAGGAAAGAGTTACTTATTTCACTGAGTTCGAATACTGCATTTTCTGCACAGTCGCTAAACTGTACATGATGTCATTTAAAAAGAAATATCAGGAATTAGGGAAGTAGAATACGAAAAATAAATCCGTATTTAGAGATACACTAACATTATGTGATCCTGTCACTACAAAAGGAATAAAGGAAAGAGTTACTTATTTCACTGAGCTCGAAAACTGCGTATTCTGCACAGTCGCTAAACTGTACATGATGTCATTTAAAAAGAAATATCAGGAATTATTGAATTAGAATACGAAAAATAAATCCGTATTTAGAGATACACTAATATTATGTGATCCTGTCACTACAAAAAAAATAAAAGATGTAGTTATTCCACTGAGCTCGAATACTGCGTATTTTGCACAGTCGCTAAACTGTACATAATGTCATTTAAAACGAAATATCAGGAATAATTGAAGTAGAATACGAAAAATAAATCCGTATTTAGAGATACACTAACATTATGTGAACATGTCACTACAAAAGGAATAAAGGAAAAAATTACTTATTTCACTGAGCTCGAATACTGCGTATTCTGCACAGTCGCTAAACTGTACATGATGTCATTTAAAATGAAATATCAGGAATTAGTGAATTAAAAAACGAAAAATAAATCCGTAGTTAGAGATACACTAACATTATGTGATCCTGTCACTACAAAAGGAATAAAGGAAAAAGTTACTTATTTCACTGAGCTCGATAACTGCGTATTCTGCACAGTCGCTAAACTACACATGATGTCATTTAAAACGCAATATCAGGAATTAATGAAGTAGAATACGAAAAATAAATCCGCATTTCGAGATACAATAACATTATGTGATCCTGTCACTACAAAAGGAAAGAGTTACTTATTTCACTAAGCTCGAATACTGCGTTATCTACACAGTCGCTAAACTGTACATGATGTCATTTAAAAAGAAATATCAGGAATTAGTAAAGTAGAATACGAAAAATAAATCCGTATTTAGAGACACTAACATTATGTGATCCTGTCACTACAAAAGGAATAAAGGAAAGAGTTACTTAATTCACTGAGTCAGAATACTGCGTATTCTGCACAGTCGCTAAACTGTACATGTTGTCATTTAATAAGAAATATCAGGAATTAATGAAGTAGAATACGAAAAATAAATCCATATTTAGAGATACACTAACATTATGTTATCTTGTCACTACAAAAGAATAAAGGAAACAGTTACTTATTTCACTGAACTCGAATACTGCGTATTCTGCATAGTCGCTAAACTGTACATGATGTCATTTAAAAAGAAATATCAGGAATTAGTAAAGTAGAATACGAAAAATAAATCCGTATTTAGAGATACACTAACATTATGTGATCCTGTCACTACAAAAGGAATACAGAAAAGAGTTACTTATTTCACTGAGTTTGAATACTGCGTATTCTGCACAGTCGCTAAACTGTATATGATGTCATTTAAAAAGAAATATCAGGAATTAGTGAAGTAGAAAACGAAAAATAAATCCGTAGTTAGAGATACACTAACATTATGTGATCTTGTCACTACAAAAGGAATAAAGGAAAGAGTTTCTTATTTCACTGAGCTCGAATACTGCGTATTCTGCACAGTCGCTCAACTGTACATGATGTCATTAAAAATGAAATTTCAGGAATAATTAAAGTAGAATACGAAAAATAAATCCGTATTTAGAGATACACTAACATTATGTGATCCTGTCACTACAAAAAGAATAAAGGAAAGAGTTACTTATTTTACTAAGCTCAAATACTGCGTATTCTGCACAGTCGCTAAACTGTACATGATATCATTTTAAAAGAAATATCAGGAATTAATGAAGTTGAATACGAAAAATAAATCCATATTTAGAGATACACTAACATTATGTGATCCTGTCACTACAAAAGGAATAAAGGAAAGAGTTACTTATTTCACTGAGCTCGAATACTGCGTATTCTGCACAGTCGCTAAACTGTACATGATGTCATTTAAAATGAAATATCAGGAATTAGTGAATTAGAAAACGAAAAATAAATCCGTAGTTAGAGATACACTAACATTATGTGATCCTGTCACTACAAAAGGAAAAAGTTACTTATTTCACTGAGCTCGATAACTGCGTATTCTGCACAGTCGCTAAACTACACATGATGTCAATTAAAACGCAATATCAGGAATTAATGAAGTAGAATACGAAAAATAAATCCGCATTTCGAGATACAATAACATTATGTGATCCTGTCACTACAAAAGGAATAAAGGAAAGAGTTACTTATTTCACTTAGCTCGAATACTGCGTATTTTGCACAGTCGCTAAACTGTACATGATGTCATTTAAAAAGAAATATCAGGAATTAGTAAAGTAGAATACGAAAAATAAATCCGTATTTAGAGACACTAACATTATGTGATCCTGTCACCACAAAAGGAATAAAGGAAAAAATTACTTATTTCACTGAGCTCGAAAACTGCGTATTCTGCACAGTCGCTAAACTGTACATGATGTCATTTAATAAGAAATATCAGGAATTAATGAAGTAGAATACGAAAAATAAATCCATATTTAGAGATACACTAACATTATGTGATCTTGTCACTACAAAAGGAATAAAGAAAAGAGTTACTAATTTCACTGAGCTCGAATACTGCGTATTCTGCACAGTCGCTAAACTGTACATGATGTTATTTAAAAAGAAATATCAGGAATTAGTAAAGTAGAATACGAAAAATAAATCCGTATTTAGAGATACACTAACATTATGTGATCCTGTCACTACAAAAGGAATAAAGAAAAGAGTTACTTATTTCACTGAGTTTGAATACTGCGTATTCTGCACAGTCGCTAAACTGTATATGATGTCATTTAAAAAGAAATATCAGGAATTAGTGAAGTAGAAAACGAAAAATAAATCCGTAGTTAGAGATACACTAACATTATGTGATCCTGTCACTACAAAAGGAATAAAGGAAAGAGTTACTTATTTTACTGAGCTCAAATACTGCGTATTTTGCACAGTCGCTAAGCTGTACATGATGTCATTTAAAACGCAATATCAGGAATTACTGATGTAGAATACAAAAAATAAATCCGTATTTCGAGATACACTAACATTATGTGATCCTATCACTACAAAAGGAATAAAGGAAAGAGTTACTTATTTCACTCAGCTCTAATAGTGCGTATTCTGCACAGTCGCTAAACTGTAAATGATGTCATTTAAAAAGAAATATCAGGAATTAGTGAAGTAGAATACGAAAAATAAATCCGTATTTAGAGATACACTAACTTTATGTGATCCTGTCACTACAAAAGGAATATAGGAAAGAGTCACTTATTTTACTGAGCTCGAATACTGCGTATTCTGCACAGTCGCTAAACTGTACATGATGTCATTTAAAAAGAAATATCAGGAATTAGTGAAGTAGAAAACAACAAATAAATCCGTAGTTAGAGATACACTAACATTATGTGATCCTGTCACTACAAAAGGAATATAGGAAAGAGTTACTTATTTTACTGAGCTCGAATACTGCGTATTCTGCACAGTCGCTAAACTGTACATGATGTCATTTAAAAAGAAATATCAGGAATTAGTGAAGTAGAAAACGAAAAATAAATCCGTAGTTAGAGATACACTAACATTATGTGATCCTGTCACTACAAAAGGAATAAAGGAAAAAATTACTTATTTCACTGAGTTCAAATACTGCATATTCTGCACAGTCGCTAAACTGTACATGATGTCATTTAAAAAGAAATATCAGGAATTAGGGAAGTAGAATACGAAAAATAAATCCGTATTTAGAGATACACTAACATTATGTGATCCTGTCACTACAAAAGGAATAAAGGAAAGAGTTACTTATTTCACTGAGCTCGAATACTGCAAATTTTGCACAGTCGCTAAACTGTACATGATGTCATTTAAAAAGAAATATCAGGAATTAGTGAAGTAGAATACGAAAAATAAATCCGTATTTAGATATTCACTAACATTATGTGATCCTATCACTACAAAAGAAATAAAGGAAAGAGTTACTTATTTCACTGAGCATGAATACTGCATATTCTGCACAGTCGCTAAACTGTACATGATGTCATTTCAAAAGAAATATCAGAAATTAATGAAATAGAATACAAAAAATAAATCCGTATTTAGAGATACACTAACATTATGTGATCCTGTCACTACAAAAGGAATAAAGGAAAGAGTTACTTATTTCACTGAGCTCGAATACTGCGTATTTTGCACAGTCGCTAAACTGTACATGATGTCATTTAAAAAGAAATATCAGGAATTAGTAAAGTAGAATACGAAAAATAAATCCGTATTTAGAGACACTAACATTATGTGATCCTGTCACCACAAAAGGAATAAAGGAAAAAATTACTTATTTCACTGAGCTCGAAAACTGCGTATTCTGCACAGTCGCTAAACTGTACATGATGTCATTTAATAAGAAATATCAGGAATTAATGAAGTAGAATACGAAAAATAAATCCATATTTAGAGATACACTAACATTATGTGATCTTGTCACTACAAAAGGAATAAAGAAAAGAGTTACTTATTTCACTGAGCTCGAATACTGCGTATTCTGCACAGTCGCTAAACTGTACATGATGTTATTTAAAAAGAAATATCAGGAATTAGTAAAGTAGAATACGAAAAATAAATCCGTATTTAGAGATACACTAACATTATGTGATCCTGTCACTACAAAAGGAATAAAGGAAAGAGTTACTTATTTCACTGAGTTTGAATACTGCGTATTCTGCACAGTCGCTAAACTGTATATGATGTCATTTAAAAAGAAATATCAGGAATTAGTGAAGTAGAAAACGAAAAATAAATCCGTAGTTAGAGATACACTAACATTATGTGATCCTGTCACTACAAAAGGAATAAAGGAAAGAGTTTCTTATTTCACTGAGCTCGAATACTGCGTATTCTGCACAGTCGCTAAACTGTACATGATGTCATTTAAAAAGAAATATCAGGAATTAATGAAGTAGAATACGAAAAATAAATCCGTATTTAGAGATACACTAACATTATGTGATCCTGTCACTACAAAAGGAATAAAGGAAAGAGTTACTTATTTCACTAAGCTCGAATACTGCATATTCTGCACAGTCGCTTAACTGTACATGATGTCATTTAAAAAGAAATATCAGGAATTAGTGAAGTAGAAAACAACAAATAAATCCGTAGTTAGAGATACACTAACATTATGTGATCCTGTCACTACAAAAGGAATATAGGAAAGAGTTACTTATTTTACTGAGCTCGAATACTGCGTATTCTGCACAGTCGCTAAACTGTACATGATGTCATTTAAAAAGAAATATCAGGAATTAGTGAAGTAGAAAACGAAAAATAAATCCGTAGTTAGAGATACACTAACATTATGTGATCCTGTCACTACAAAAGGAATAAAGGAAAAAATTACTTATTTCACTGAGTTCAAATACTGCATATTCTGCACAGTCGCTAAACTGTACATGATGTCATTTAAAAAGAAATATCAGGAATTAGGGAAGTAGAATACGAAAAATAAATCCGTATTTAGAGATACACTAACATTATGTGATCCTGTCACTACAAAAGGAATAAAGGAAAGAGTTACTTATTTCACTGAGCTCGAATACTGCGTATTTTGCACAGTCGCTAAACTGTACATGATGTCATTTAAAAAGAAATATCAGGAATTAGTGAAGTAGAATACGAAAAATAAATCCGTATTTAGATATTCACTAACATTATGTGATCCTATCACTACAAAAGAAATAAAGGAAAGAGTTACTTATTTCACTGAGCATGAATACTGCATATTCTGCACAGTCGCTAAACTGTACATGATGTCATTTCAAAAGAAATATCAGAAATTAATGAAGTAGAATACAAAAAATAAATCCGTATTTAGAGATACACTAACATTATGTGATCCTGTCACTACAAAAGGAATAAAGAAAAGAGTTACTTATTTCACTGAGCTCGAATACTGCGTATTCCGCACAGAGATACACTAACATAATGTGATCCTGTCACTACAAAAAGAATAAAGGAAAAAGTTACTTATTTTACTGAGCTCGAATACTGCGTATTCTGCACAGTCGCTAAACTGTACATGATGTCATTTAAAAAGAAATATCAGGAATTAATGAAGTAGAATACGAAAAATCATTCCATATTTAGAGATACACTAACATTATGTGATCCTGTCACTACAAAAGGAATAAAGGAAAGAGTTACTTATTTCACTAAACTCGAATAATGCGTATTCTGCACAGTTGCTAAACTGTACATGATGTCATTTAAAAAAAAATATCAGGAATTAGGGAAGTAGAATACGAAAAATAAATCCGTATTTAGAGATACACTAACATTATGTGATCCTGTCACTTAAAAGGAATTAAGGAAAGAGTTACTTATTTCACTGAGCTCGAATACTGCGTATTCTGCACAGTCGCTAAACTGTACATGATGTCATTTAAATAGAAATATCAGGAATTATTGAAGTGAAATACGAAAAATAAATCCGTATTTAGAGATACACTAATATTATGTGATCCTGTCACTACAAAAAAAATAAAGAATGTAGTTATTCTACTGACCTCGAATACTGCGTATTCTGCACAGTCGCTAAACTGTAAATGATGTCATTTAAAAAGAAATATCAGGAATTAGTGAAGTAGAATACGACAAATAAATCCGTATTTAGAGATACACTAACATTATGTGATCCTGTCACTACAAAAGGAATATAGGAAAGTGTTACTTATTTTACTGAGCTCGAATACTGCGTATTCTGCACAGTCGCTAAACTGTACATGATGTCATTTAAAAAGAAATATCAGGAATTAGTGAAGTAGAAAACGAAAAATAAATCCGTAGTTAGAGATACACTAACATTATGTGATCCTGTCACTACAAAAGGAATAAAGGAAAGAGTTACTTATTTCACTGAGTTCGAATACTGCATTTTCTGCACAGTCGCTAAACTGTACATGATGTCATTTAAAAAGAAATATCAGGAATTAGGGAAGTAGAATACGATAAATAAATCCGTATTTAGAGATACACTAACATTATAAGATCCTGTCACTACAAAAGGAATAAAGAAAAGAGTTACTTATTTTACTGAGCTCGAATACTGCGTATTCTGCACAGTCGCTAAACTGTACATGATGTCATTTAAAAAGAAATATCAGGAATTAGTGAAGTAGAATACGAAGAATAAATCCGTATTTAGATATTCACTAACATTATGTGATCCTGTCACTACAAAAAGGATAAAGGAAAAACTTACTTATTTTACTGAGCTCGAATACTGCGTATTCTGCACAGTCGCTAAACTGTACATGATGTCATTTAAAAAGAAATATCAGGAATTATTGAATTAGAATACGAAAAATAAATCCGTATTTAGAGATACACTAATATTAAGTGATCCTGTCACTACAAAAAAAATAAAGGATGTAGTTATTCCACTGAGCTCGAATACTGCGTATTTTGCACAGTCGCTAAACTGTACATGATGTCAATTAAAACGCAA
>OY783210.1:715000-725000 GCA_963678705.1 Panorpa germanica
GCTAAGCGCTTCGCTTTATTTACAAACCTTGTACTCGTAACTATTGCTTGTATCACATCGTCCTTGGTAGTATTCAATTTTACATAGCTTCTAAGCACTGCGAAACTATTCCTTAATGTAAGCCTAGGTACTCCTAAACCACCATTTTTGACAGATGAATACAAGAACCGTGACGACGTTTCGTCTGGGAGATGCATTGAGCGTATAACCATATTTCTTATAACTAGATCAATATCCCTCATTTGCGTGTCAGTCAATGGACTGATCAGCATTCTAAACACAAAATGACTTAATATATAAGTTTTTAAAAGATACAACTTCTGAAGGGCGTTTAATTTTGTCCTACCAAGCCTTTCTACACTACACACTATTTCACTGTATACTTTATCAGCTTTTATGCCGGACCAGGGAGAAAATTGCATGCCAAGATACTTGAATATGTCACTACATTCGGTAAACGGTAAGCTCAAATTACTGGTAGGATCCAGAAGTTCCGGATCTACTATCCCGAATGTCTTTCCTGGCAAACACTTAATCATATAACAGGAGGACTTCTTTGCAGCAATTTTCAGGCCCAATGCATTCAAGGTATTACATGCTATATTTAACTGCTCTTGAGCATCTTTAATATTATTACCTACTAACACAATATCGTCCGCAAAGGCGAGTGCCTTTACATTAACGTTGTGGAGTTTATACCACTCGGTAGATTCTAACTCGTCGAACACTGCGTCAAGCACAGTGTTGAACAAGAGTGGAGATAGGGGATCCCCTTGCTTCACACCCTTAAGAATATTCATATGTATTGAAGAATCTCCGACCGCAATGTTGGTATATGCGCCTTTATACATGTTCTCTATGCCATCAATAATAATTTGCGGAACGCCTTGTCGTTTTAGCGCCTTAAAGATTGCCTCGTGAGGCACGCTATCAAAAGCTTTAGATACGTCAAGTACTGTTACTACAGCTCCATTGTGTTGTTTTGCCTCTCTCATCACCTCCTCGAATATTATTACATTATTTAGACACCCGTTTTCAGTGGTAAAACCACGCTGTTTCTTATTAATTTTCAAATGGAACTTCAACATGTAATGTAGCGCATTAGCAAATAACTTATCTAATAAGGGAGCTAACGTAATGGGTCTCCAGTTTGTCTCCAAACTGGGGTCCGCTCCCTTCTTAGGTATTAGGATAGTCCTATTACCTAGCCACTGTTCTGGATAAAGTCTTAACAGAAGCAGCGCGTTAAAGTATTTAGCAATTAAAATTTCAATACCATTAATCTTTATAATATGTTCCCTCTTGATTTTGTCGGGACCGGGTGCGGCTTTCTGGCGGAGTTGGGAAATGAGGAATTTTATCAGGTCTGGGTCAATCGGAGTTAGATCGTTTAAAGGTATTGAGTTTTTAGAATTAAACTTATAGTATGTATTTCCCTTCGTGCCCCACAGGCTTTTGTACAAACTTTCGATTTTACTTGGATCTAAATTCTTTGAGCATGCACCACTATTGTGTTCAACATTGCTTATTATATTTTCTGCGAGTTTCTTCGGGCAGTTATAGAACATGTCCTGCTGAGTCGCGTATACATGCTTCTTCCGTGCCCTTCGAGCGGTAAACCTGTTTCTTCTGCATTTACGCCTACGTCTTAACGGTATTTCTTTACTTACAGGCTGACCAGTGTTAGGCAGCAATAATTCTTGGAACTGGGTAGCTATACTATTCACCGAGACTTGTAGGTCGAGACGTGTTGCTCCAACTCCTACCAGATCGTTTATGGATTGATCTAACGCCAGCAAATTAGGTGATGATGTTGCTGAAAGTCTCCACTCGTTCCATAATGCCTCAACTGTACCAACCCATTCAATTTCTTCGTAAACGAACTTGTGCATACTGCGGTGAGTCCGATCCAAGAAAACGTTAAACATAGTCGTATTATGGGGTTCCGCATTATCAAAAAACTCTACAAGCCTGTTAACTCGGCTTGTTGGTGTAGATGTGCACGCTTGACTCTCTTGACGCGCTCTAGGCGGCATTCCAATAACAGTCTCTCGCAAAGTCACATTATGTAAATTTATTGTATTGGTAGTATTTAAAGTTGTTACTTGTCTAGCTTTGAGTAATCTGCGCTTGTCAGAAATCTGTTTGGCAGTTTTACTGGGTATTAATTTCGCTCATTCGGCATTTATGTTTTTAACTTGGGATAACCGATCAAGATTTAACGTTAGCACTTGCAACTCGTCTTCGGTCCATTTAGATGTTCTGTTGTTAGGTGCAGGATTAACCGTTCCTCCTGCAAGACGTTGCGTATTCCGCAAGTCTGGGTGCACATGCCTAGCATGTTGACTTAACCCTTTTTGTGTTTTAAAAGACATACTGCAGGCATCACATTTAAAAAGTTCTTCGGGAACCACAATAGGCCCCTTACAGTGAGTGAAGTGCTGTATTATTCCCTTGTACGTCCTATACCACTTCCCGCATCCTTTGTTACAATAGAATTCAATCATAAAAGTTGGATGATCCAGCGTAAGATGTCTGTTCGCTTCGGGAAGTCCTACACACAACATATTTGTTCCTCTCAACAGACATATACGACAGAATATATTTTCAAATTTATTAGAGACAAATATTTTTATCTTGCTACAGTCATCATTATTAACCTTCTCAGGCGTCCGAAGGAGACCAAGGCCGTGGTCTCCACTATTAGTATTATTATTAGTACTCAAATTCATATGGAGATAATAGTATCAATCCACTTTAATCATTTTCAACAATAATAAAATTTAAGTTGTGCTATATTTTTCAAGGAAGCACTCCTTGTCCAAAAATCAGAATCATAGTCCATATCACAAGCCATTATCATACCAGTTTGTCATAAATGGGACTACATAAATGTTAGGAATCCCCAGTTCCTAACATTCCTGGGCCACCAAGGTACTCATCATGAGTTAGCTAAAATGCTTACATCGTCACAGCACCCCCAGTACGGAGATCACAACGTAACCTTTTACTCCGTCGCTCACTTGCCCTTGACTTGATTAGTCGGTGAGCCCCTGTCACGTCCTGCATCCTCACACAACCGCTTCCCTCTTACGAGTCAGCCAGTGTTCAGAGCTAGAGCAACAAATTTATTAGGTATAAGACTCCATCCTCATAACTATGTCCAAAGGACGTATTATTTACACAACCGCTTCCCTCTTGCGAGTCAGCCAGTGTTAACAACATTTAGGGCAACAAAGCTTTAATAGACATGAGGACCCTATCTCTCATATCAATGTCCGCCGGAGTTTCACCATTGGACTGAACCATTCTAATAATTATGAGTCCTTAACGTGACTTCGGCTAGGCACGGATGGGTCGTCAACCCCATCCGCCTTAGCCTTCTGCAAAGCATGCCGTAACATGCAGTGCAGGGAAATCTCGATAAGTCATCATATGAGACCAAGGATTGTCGTACTTGCGAATCCAATCAACTCCCTATCTAGCGTTATCATAATTAATATGGCTCGTCGCTATTAGCCGTACACTACCATATACTCGCGTATACTTCGCACGCTGCACCACTCCAAACTTAAATAGTTCGTCGTTGTCTCCACAAGTGCTGACAATCTCGATCTAATCATCTCATCCATCATAATGTACAAGGTTTTCAATCTTGTTAGTCAGTTACCCGCGTCAGACCGAAGCACCCACGGGTTGACTTATGAAGTAATAGCTCAATATAATGCAGGGCATACCCTACATTACGTGCAGTTTATAGTCACGGAGTTTTATCCACCAAATATAACACGCTGCGGGACTTTGAGCAGTTTTTCTTGTCTGGACCACACTCCTTTGTCAATCGAGTGATCGTTAGATCAGTACGAGAGAACGTGAGAGCGATCGAATGATCGTTAGATCCGTTCGAAAGCCTCTAGAGTGCTAAGGCACACAGTTTTACGTCGCACTTAACGTACCATTAAACTCGCGCCATTCAGAGGCGACAATAGAATATGCACAGCATAGCTATTTATATAGTACTATCACGTAAACGGCGGGAGCGGTACACTGCCCAGGACCTTCGTCACTAATTAGATGACGAGGCATTTGGCTAGAACCTGCGAGCACACTATAGGGTAACGCAGACTCCATAGCTCTCTCGTACATCCCCGGCCGGAAAGTGCGTCAGTCCGAAACTTTAACATCACACTTTCCATAGGGTGTCTATCATCTAATCACATGCACATTGCATTGAACTTGCTAAACGCAAGCTATCTACTAGCCAGTTCTGCTTTGGGACACCCCAAGATTACCAAAATCCTAACGGTTACTCAGATATGGCTCCAGCGTTTAGGTACGCTACATGAACGGGGATCGACGTTCGCCAGATAAAACAATCTCCCACGATCATTCTATCCGCCCAGGGTTGACCGCGAGGAGGTACCCCTAGGAACTTATGTCCAACCATACTGCTTACGTCCAGAAGGGACCATCGCGCCATCCCGGACGGCCGCCAGCTCCCAGCATAAGGCGCCATAGGCTGAGTGCTTGGGTGGCGGACCCACTGACAGCACTCTAGGGAGTACAATAACCGACTTAACAAACCAGCAAAACGTTTTACGGCTATATTTTTTTTTTTGTGCCTATTTTTACTACGTATTTGCACTCATTATAATGGGCAATGTTTATGTGCGCCCTTTTTTCCAATAAACAAGTTACAATATATACATAAAATTCTCTACTCGTCTGCTAAGAGCAAGCGTTAGTTACATAATCATTAGAGTCAAGTTATACGGTTTCTAAAATAGTCAATAAATATGTTGGACATCTCAATGGATGTCCTTAGTGATATCATGCAGCATGTGAGCTTCAGCTGATAAGTATTGATTCCAAACTTATTGAAGTACTCCATTGTGGCCTTTGGAAGCGCGCCTCGAGATCCGAAGATAAGGGGAGCAACTTCGACGGAGTTAAGATTGTGTTCATGAAGAAGTTGTGGAATTAGGATGGTGTACTTATCTCTTTTGTCTTCAGTTGCCAATTTCAGACTATTCTTGTTCTCGAAGCGTACAGAAACGTCCACAATAAAACCAGCTTTGTCGTTGATGAAAATCAAGTCTGGCTTCAATAGTCCCAGGGGTGATTGAATACTCGGCTCTTTCATGAAGACAGCGTCTTTGTGTATGGAAGACAAGCTATCTATAATCAAGTTTAAAATTTCATTATGTCTCTTGATACGCAAGGGTGTCAGTACATAGCATTGCCCCAGTATAGCCCGAGTATGCCCGAGCGATTCAACTCTAATTGTACACCCATCGCACATCACGTTGGCTGACCCTCCTCGCTTGGAAAGTAGCAACTTGCACCCAAATGTGTTAGTTCTAAGACGTATACCATCATTAAGCCTGTTAGGTGCTAAAAGCCCTGGATCCTTCAGCCATCTGTTGGCGATCGGGCTATCATTAAAGTATTGGGCACCAATACCTTGGACATTAAGCGTATTCCACCTTAAACGCAATGTGCGTTTTGCTTTTAGTTTGGCATTATCCTCTTCTGAGAGCGTACATGGCCATTTCAAATCGCATCTGGTTGCCAGCAGTTTGGCTTTTTTCAGAAACCTATTATTAGAGACAATCGCTTTTATGATATTATCGTCAACACTATTTAGTTTGACATAACTACGTAATGTTGCAAATTTGTTGCGCATTTCGAAATAAGGGAGACCTAAACCTCCGTCTCTAACTTTAGTGTATAAGAAACCAATAGAGGTTTCGTCCGGAAGGTGGAACGCACGCTTGAACAGAGAGCGGATGGATTGGTCTACTGAACGTGCTTGGGTAATTGTTAGCGGGCATATAGTTGTACTAAATGCGTAATGACTTAAAATATATGTATTTAACATAAACAATTTTTGTAAGGCTATCAGCTGAGATTTTCCTAGCCTTTCTATGCTTGTAATCATATCGGACGCTATCTTTTCAGCCTTTATGCCCAACCACGGTGGAAAGTGCATACCTAGGTATTTGAATACCTTGTCACATTCGTTGAATGCGAGATCTATAACGCCAAATGTTTTTCCAGGGAGAGTTTTTATCTGGAAAGATGATGATTTTGTCACCGATATTTTCAAACCAACATCGTGTAAGGTGTTGCACGCAATATTCAATTGCAGTTGGGCATCAGCTACGTTTTGACCCACTAAAATGATATCATCAGCAAAAGCCAACGCTTTGACTTGCTGACCGTACAGATTGTACCCCATCGAAACTTGCAAGTTGTCGAACACCACGTCCAAAACGACGTTGAAGAGCAGCGGCGACAAGGGGTCACCCTGCTTAACTCCTTTCAGAATACTCATAGGAACCACATTGTCCCCCACAGCAATGTTAGTGAAAGCGCCTGAGTACATATTGCTTATTGCGGCAATAATTAGAGGTGGGACGCCTTGTCGTTCAAGCGCCTTTATAATAGCGTCGTGCGGCACACTATCGAAAGCCTTAGAAATATCTAAGACCGACACTACTACACCATCCGACAACTTCGCCTCCTTCATGACTTCCTCAAAGATACTGACATTGTTGAGGCACCCATTTTGTGTGGTAAACCCCCTTTGCTTTGGATTGATGTTCAAGTGGAACTTTAACATGTCATATATGGCACTCGCAAATAATTTTGCTAGTATGGACGCGATCGTGATCGGTCGCCAGTTAGTTTCCTGACTGGGATCGGCGCCCTTTTTCGGAATCGAGATTGTGCGATTCTCTAACCATATTTTAGGGTATAGCCTTAGTAATATCAGAGCGTTAAAGAATTTGGCTTATAAAATTTCCAAACCCTCAACTTTTGTTATATGCTTCTTTTTTATATGGTCAAAACCTGGAGCTGATTTGTTTTTCAGCGATGCGATTGTGTATTTGATATAATCGGGATTTATGGGCGTTAGATCAACTAGTGATATGGTATTTTTGGTATCGAATTTGTAACAGCAAGATCCTCGTGTGCCCCACAACTCTGTGTAAAGATCCTTAATCTTATCGGGATTTAACTTGCTCGTATCACCCTCGAGAGGAGATACATCCCCATTAATAATTTTATCAGCCAACTTTCTGGGACATTTGTAGAACATGTCTTGCGCTGATGCAAAAGCATGTTTCCCTGCGGCCCTTTCTTCTCCTCCTTGGCCTACGCGATTTCTGCACATTTCTTACCATAGCTGGTGCAAGTAGCTCTTAGAACTTAGAAGCAATAAGCTCCACCGCATCCTGGAGAACTTGTCTCGAGGCACCTTTCCCCACTAAATCGTTTATAAGTTTATCCAGTACCCTTATATTGTCGGATGCTGTGATTGGTAACACCCATTGTTGCCAGAGAGACTCAATAGTCCCCATCCACTCGATAACCTCCGGCACAAACTCATGAACCATACCATGAGATTGGTTTAGCGATACACTGCAGATAGATGTACCGTGTGGTTCCTCACTAGTGAAGAACCCGCCCAGTCGGTGTAGAAGTTTGAACATTTTCGCTATTATGATTAGTTCTAGGTGGTGTAATCGCACTGACCTGTTCACGAAGGGTGACGTTGTGAACATTAATACTAGTGTCAGTTGCAGTTCCAGCTTCCGTAATTGACTGCTTCGCCCGGATAAGCCTACGCTTATCGGATATTTGTTTGGCAGTTTTGCCCGGAATCAGCTTAGCTAATTCACTGTTAATATGTTTTACGTTCGCCAAACGTACTAGCTGCTCAGTTAGCGTCCTCAACTCCTCTTCCGACCACTTTGACTGCCTTGATGATCTCACTGGGACAGGAGAAGATCCCGCCAGTCTCTGCGTATTTCTTATCTCCGGGTGTGCGTGTTTAGTATGTTGGCTCAGCCCCCGTTGCGTCTTAAAAGACAGCACACATACATTGCATTTATACATTCCGGCACCTCAATGGGTTCTGTACACCGGCCAAGGTGTTGGATTAGGCCTTTATGAGATTTAAAATTTCTGTTGCACCCCTTGTTGCAGATGAACACCAGTGTAATGGTTGGATGTTCAGTGGATAGATGTCTATTAGCCTCAGATAACACTACATACAGCATGTTGGAGCCTTTTAACAGGCAGATTGGACAAAACACATGCTCATATTTATCTGATACAAACAACTTGACTTTGCTACCTTCGTCAATAATAGTCCCCTCGGGTGTCCGAAGGAGACCGGGGCCATGGTCTCCACTAATTGTATCATTATTGTTGTAATTATTAGGCATCATAAGGAGATAAATGTATCAATCCTTTTTCATTCATTATATAAACATTAAAAATTTTAATTGTGCTGTATTTTAGAAGGAAGTACTCCTTCGCCAAAAATCCATCTCATAAGCCAAATCATAGTCAATGACATGCCAGATTGTCATCAATGGGACTACGTAAATGTTAGGGATCTCCAGTTCCTAACATTTGTGGGCCACCAAGATATTGATCGTGAGTCAGTTAATAACCAACCTCGTCACAACACCCCCAGCTACGGAGATCTCAACGTGACCTTATACTCCGTCACTCACATGCCCCTGACTTAATTAGTCTGTGAGTCCCTGTCACGTACTGCATCCTCGCACAAACGCTTCCTTCTTACGAGTCAGCCAGTGTTTGGAGCTAGAGCAACAATTTGATAGATATGAGACCCCATCCTCATACCTATGTCTTCCGGAATTTCACCGTCAGACTGCATTTAGCATAATCGCTTCCCTCTTACGAGTCAGCCATGCTAAGCGCCATAGAGGCAACAAAATAATAGATATGGGACCCCATCCCCAAGTCCATGGCTGCCGTTAACACAATCGCTTCCCTCCTGATCACGAGTCAGCCAGTGTTAACAACATTTAGGGCAACAAAGCTTTAAAAGACATGAGGACCCTATCTATCATATCAATGTCCGCCGGAGTTTCACCATTGGACTGAACCATACTAATAATAATGAGTCCTTAACGTGACTTCGGCCAGGCACGGATGGGTCGTTAACCCCATCCGCCCTAGCCTTCTGCAAAGCATGTCGGCACCGGAGTCTTCACATGAGACCGAGGATTGTCGTACTTGCGAATCCAATCAACTCCCTATCTTAGCGTTATCATAATTAATATGGTTTGTCACTATTAGCCATACACTACCATATACTCGCGTATACTTTGCACGCTGCACCACTCCAAACATAAATAGTTCGTCGTTGTCTCCACAAGTGCTGACAATCTCGATCTAAATCTCATCCATTTAATGTACAAGGTTTTCAATCTTGTTAGTCAGTTCCCCGCTTCAACCGAAGTACCCACGGGTTGACTTATGAAGTAATAGCTCAATGTAATGCAGGGCATACCTACATTAATGCTTTTACAGTATAAGACTTATGTACTCATCTACCCGCGCCAAAAAGGTGACCTTGATAGCGTAATCACCTAGTCTCTCAGATACCGTCCCCACATCAATACTTGTCAAGCAACCATGACCAGTTTTGGGAAGCGGTATCGGATATCCTCAACACCGGAAGTACCTTTGTTCTCTTTCCAGCGTGTTGTGTTGGCTGCAACCATGGCAAGTTCTGCAGCTCAATGAGAGTCCTGGCAACACCCACCCAGAGTCATAGTTACTCCCGCCGTTTACCCGCGCTTGCTTGAATTTCTTCACGTTGACATTCAGAGCACTGGGCAGAAATCACATTGCGTCAACACCCGCTAGGGCCATCACAATGCTTTGTTTAAAGTAGACAGTCGGATTTCCCTAGTCCGTGCCAGTTCTGAGTTGATCGTTAAATGGTGGCTGAAGAGAACAATCGTGTGATCCCGAAAGATCAGTATCAAAAGACTCGCAGCAAGGAAGATCCATGGGAGGCCAAGGCACGGGACCAAACTCAGATCGCGACCACGAGAGTCGTCCTCCTCGCACAGGCCCGGCACGTTAGCCACAACCCATTTCCTGACCAAGCCCAACACACCCCGATCCTCAGAGCCAATCCTTATTCCGAAGTTTTAATTTGCCGACT
>OY783210.1:730000-745000 GCA_963678705.1 Panorpa germanica
GTTCACAAGATGACGCGCAATTAGCTGCGTTCTTCATCGACCCACGAGCCAAGTGATCCACCGTTCAGGGTAGATAAATAATTTTTTTATCAACTTTCTAAATTGTTTGGATATAATTTTGCCGGGATCTCTAGCACGTATAACACATCTTTATGGCTAAACCAGTTAATCAACAAATTTTTTTTTTTTTTTTTTTATTTAGGCTTTGGCTTATTCAGCCTTCTTGCCATTGGTTTTATTTGTAAAATTATATAAAAATTTACATATAAATTATAATTATTCTAATAAATATAAATAAATTGATTCTTTTAAAAAATTAAACTTAAAATTAAATACATACTAAATAAAATATTCTAACTTAAATTACACTTCTATATTATTTTCTATCACAAAGTTAGTTACTATTTCCGCCGTTGCTTTACTTGTCATTAAACAGGACATGTTGACTGGGAACTGAGCTACATTACTTAATTCATTTAAAAGTCTATCAATTTTTGATGCCAAAAGATGACACCCTAGAATTATATGGTCCAAAGAACCTTCTTCTCCACATCTACAATTTAGTGTGTCTTTTATATTTATTTTGTATAGATGAGCTGGACATCTAGAATGCCCAGATTTCATTCGACAATTTGTTGAAATATATCTTCGTGAATGATTTTTATTAAACCATGTGGTTGTTGGAATTTTTTGATTCGCTGCAAAAAAAATTTTCCAGTACTTTGACTTTTCTCATTATATATATTCTGCCATTCTGCCATACAATTTTCTTTAATTATTTTTTTGGAATCATTTATTGACCAATTTATTTCGATTATTTCCCCATCTACACAAGCTTCTTTGGCCAGTTTGTCAGCCATTTCGTTTCCTTTTATGCCTACATGTCCAGGAATCCAAATAAGTTTAACATTGATATCATTTTTTTCCATTTTTAAAAGATATTCTTTAATTGAACATATTTTGTTATTATTATTGTTTTTGAATTTATTGTTATTTAAAGATACACAAACACTACGAGAATCAGTGAAGATTAATATATTTTTGTTGTCAGTGTTTTGTATTATTTCTAGTAATTTCATTATTGCTGTTATTTCTGTATTATAAGAATTTGTGATATTGTTAAGTTTGTATTTATATTGTTGATCTGTATTATAATTGAAAATGCCAATTCCTCCAGTTTTAGAGTTTTTTTCGAATGAACCATCGGTAAACCATATACTCCAGTTTATATCATCTTTTGTAATATATTCCATATATTTTTGAAAAGTTATTTCCTTACTTTCATTCTTCTTGAACAAATTTATTTCTGTATGTATTGTTGTCATGCTTATTTCTAATGGAAATTTGAAAAAAGGTATAGTGTTATGTACCTCTAAATTTAAGTTATTATATCTATCAAAACTAGTTAAAAGTGCCGGTTTTTTATGAGTTGTCCAATATGGTTTATTATAAAGAACATATAGTTTAGATAATCTTGTATTTAAGGGGCCGCATGGGTTATGTCTGTTTTTACAAAAGAAACTGTCTGATATTTGTTGTATTCTGATATTTACCGGAGGAATATTAGTTTGATAGTTGAGGATTTGAATTGGTGTTGAAACCATCGCACCTAATATTATTCTTAAACATTTGTTTTGTATAATTTCAATTTTTTTTAATCTTGAGTTATTTGCGGTGCAGATCATAGTACTAGAATAGTCAATATGCGGTCTAACAATAGCTTTATATATTTTTATTAAGGTTGTTGGGTGTGCGCCCCATTTGTATCCTGCTATACATCGCATCAAATTTAAGCCTTTTTGACATTTGTTAATAATATGTGCAATTTCTTTCGCCCAAGTGCTTTTCGTATCAAAAAATATACCCAGAAATTTGGTATTTGAACTAACAGTTATATTTTTATTTCTGATGGTTATTTTTGGACTGCAGTTTATTCTATGCCTTGTAAATATAACTATTTTACTTTTTTCTGACGATATATTTAATTTGATTTCCTTTAGTAAAATATCTAGTTTTCTTAATTTTGATTGTAATCTGTTTTGAGCTATATCTTGCGTATGACCCATACTATAAATAACCATGTCATCTGCATACATCAGTACTGTTGTGTTGTTATCTGATAGTGTTGTTAAGTTTTCTGTGTATATGTTGAATAATAATGGAGATAATATTGAGCCTTGTGGAATTCCGTGATTACATAGTATAGGACCAGTTAACTTATTATTGTATCTAACTGTTATTTCTCTATTTTGGAAGTAGTTTATAATCCAGTTGGATATTTTGGAAGATATACCAATGTTTTCTACTTTTTCTTTTAATATTTTAAGATTAACATTGTCATAAGCAGCTTCTATGATTTTTACTATATGTTCTTTGAATATCGATATTCAATATGTTTAAGTTATGCTGCGTACTTCTTGTTTTTCTAAAAGCAAATTGTAACTCAGGTAATCTTTTATGATGTTCGAGATACCATTCCATTCTATTTTTGATGATTGATTCCATAGTTTTGCCCATACATGATAGTAAAGTAATTGGTCTGAATGATTCTTCTTTGTTTGGATCTTTTCCTGGTTTTAATATAGGAACAACGATATGTTTTTTCCAGTCTAATGGTATATCAGCAGTGTTTAATGAGAGATTATATATTTGTGTGAGATGATTTATTGCATTGTCGGGTAGGTTTTGTATCATTTTGTAATTTATTTTATCAAATCCTGTGCTACTGTTTTTATTATGATTTAACGCGAAATTTACTTCATTTATATTTATGTTATTATCTAGGAAATTATCTTTTATGGTGATAGTGGTGGTAATATTTAAGTTGTTGTTCTGTGGAAATTTTTTATTAATGAATTCTTCTATTAAATTTTCATTATCACTTATCCTTTTAGTACTATAGCTTTTATTGTTAATTTTTCTTATATTATTCCAGACAATGTTGGTTGTTGTGTTTGGGTTTAAATTCTCGCAGAAATCCTGCCATTCTATTTTTTTCCTGGCTCTAAAATATCGTCTGGTTTTAGCTTGATGTTTTTTATAATTTAAATAATTCGCAATTGTCATGTTTTTATTAAAAATAGTTAGTGCTAATTTTCTTTGAGCTATCATTTTATTGCACTCTGTGTCCCACCAAGACGGTTTTATTTTATTAGGAGTTATATTATACAATCTGGTAGATGGAATATGTATGTCTGCCGAATTATTAATAACATCTCTAAATTGGTTGTATTTGTTTTCAACATCTTGGGGATTACTTGTGATTCCACTTGTGGTAAGGTTTGAAATTCTGCTTTCTATTTCAAGGCTATATTTCTCCCAATCTGCTTTTCGGAAATTTCTCCTCGTTAAATATTCTGATGTACGGTAACGGTCTTTATTATTGTCATTCAGACAGAAAAAAATTGGGTAGTGATCACTACCTAAGCTATCTGCAAGAACTTGCCACGAAGTAATTTGTTGTGTTAACGTCATAGATACCAATGTTAGATCCAATATACTGTCCCTTGTACTGAGATTGCTTACTCTAGTTGGTTTATCATCGTTGATAATATTTAGATTTTCGTTTTCTATGAATTCTAACAATTCGTTACCTTCATACTGACTACCTGGACAGTTTATATCCCAAGCAAGATTAGTCGCGTTAAAATCTCCAGCAAGTATAACAGGAACATCTATTTGTTGTTTTATCAGTGACCAGTTTGAGTTAGATAGTTTATGATTTGGTTTAGCATAGATTGATAAAATACATATTACATCAGTTTCGTTATTTGTTATAATTATTCCAACTATTTCGACCGAATTAAATGGGTTATTTAGCATTACTCGTTTATATTTTATAGATTTATGAATCAAGATAGCAACACCCCCGTGGGGATTATAGTTTGTATTCTGTATCCTATCTTCTCTTTCAATAAAATAGCCTTTGATGTTGAAATTGAGATTTTTTGTTAAAAACGTTTCTGATAGTATGCATATATGTATGTTATGCTTCTGTAGCATATGTTGTAGTTCCTCTTAATATATCTGACTCCTCTACAGTTCCATTGAATAAAATTTATCATTTTAACTGTTTTAATTAATTATTGATTTTTATATCTGACCTTGGTCTTGTTGTTTGATTTATTTATATATTTTATTTTATTTTTTTTCTTTATGTTTATATAATTATTGTTGATTTAATATTTTAGTAGATTTATTAAACGATTAGGTTTAGTGATGTGAATAGATTTTTAAAAAATAAACTTAATTTATATATCGATGTTTTCTTACGAGTTTGGCCATTGTACACTAGATATTTGTTTTCTTGTAGCTTCTAAGAGATTGGGATGTAATATTTGGGTCTTTGTTTGTATCTTTAATTTTGTCATCATTATTTTTATTATATATTGATGTATAGCAGGTATCATTATCATTGTTTTCCATTGTAATATCAGGTTTCTCTTGGTTGATTTGCTTTCTGTTTTTTCCTTGATTAGTTTTCTTAATCTTCTTCCTTGATTAAAACGGAGTTCCACACGTATCAGCAGAAAGCCGACAAGAATTACAAAGTAGTAATAAAAGATCTTCATCATACCACAGACATTGGAGATCTGAAAACCGAAATAAACAAGCTGGGCCATAAAGTGACTCGAATCACTAACATCAAACACAGGGTGTCTAAAAATCCACTTCCACTTTTCTTTGTAGAAATAGAACAAGGCCCAAACAACAAGTCCATCTACGATGTAATGTTCCTGTGTCATTCCAGGGTAAAGATTGAACCGCCTCGTTTTAAAAGAGAAGTGCCACAATGTTTGAACTGCCAAAGGTACGGCCATACTAGGTCCTACTGTCACAGAAGAGCAAGATGTGTTAAGTGCGCAGGAGACCATCTCACAACTTTGTGCGCCTGGAAAGATAAGGAGAATGAAAATGTGAAGTGTGTTCTCTGCGGACAAAAGCATCCAGCAAATTACAAGGGTTGCTCCGTGTATCAAGAGATTCTACAACGCAAATTTCCACCGCTCCGACCAAAGTTGGTTAAGGAAGCACCAACTACACTACCAACTTCGTCTATACGAACAGGAACTTCTTTCGCCCAAGCCACTTCCAACAAACCAGGGGAAACTCAACAAACCAACTATGCGCATCAAACTCAAGAACAAACGCCCTCTCAGTCCAGTGATATAACTGAACTTAAGTCAATGATGAAAGGTCTTATGGAGCAAATGGGCATAATGCTCAATTTGCTTACTACTCTTGTCACACGAATGCCACAATGTTCAACGTCCTAAAAATAGCGATCTGGAACTCCAACGGTCTTGCTCAGCATAACCAAGAAGTAAAATGGTTTCTAGTAAATCAAGAAATAGACATCATGCTGATATCGGAGACTCATTTTACATCAAAAAGCTACATAAAATTTCCAAACTACAAAATCTACGACACAAAACACCCAGACGATAAAGCCCATGGTGGTACTGCCATCATTATTAAGTCATCAATTAAGCACCACCAATTAAATACCCACCAAGACCGTTCACTCCAGGCAACAAGCATAGAGGTTGAGGAATTAAACAGAAACATAGTCATCACAGCCGTTTATTGTCCGCCAAAATACAGCATCAAGAAAGAACAGTTTACAGCGTTCTTTAATAGTTTAAGACCACGGTTCATCGCTGGAGGTGACTATAACGCCAAACATCCAGACTGGGGTCTAGGCTCACAAACCCCAAAGGAAACGAGCTGTACAAGTCCATAGAAGAGAACAGCCTAACTACACTCTCCACTGGTGAACCAACATACTGGCCGTCGGACAGGACAAAAATCCCGGACCTTATAGACTTCAGTGTCATAAAGGGTATATCAAGTAAATACCTCAAGATGGAGTCATGTCTAGACCTTTCCTCAGATCACTCGCCAATTATTTTGACCTACAGTACACAAATACTGGAGCAACCACCGATGACAAGTATTACAAACAGGAACACCAACTGGGAACTATTCCGGAGTTTAATAAATTCTAACCTTAACTGCAACATACCGCTCAAAACAGAAGATAACATCGATCAAGCAGTTGAGAGGCTAAATAAAACTATAATTGATGCAGCTGAAGAGGCAACCCCACTAAGCAACCCACGCAGAAGAACGGTATCCTGCCCTATGTTAGCAAAACAAAAAATTGCTGAGAAAAGAAGGTTAAGACGAATTTGGCAAAACACTAGGACTCCCAGAGATAAAACGCTATTCAACAAGGCTTGTAAGGAACTTAAGAACCTCTTACACGACTTCAAAAATCAAGAGCTAGAACAATACCTAGAAAAGTTAACCGCTACAGAAACCACAAACTACTCCTTATGGAAAGCCACCAAGCAGCTCAAACAACCCAAAATACGTAACACCCCAATTAAAACTAGTGATGGCAAATGGGCAAGAAGCAATAATGAAAAAGCTGCAACTTTCGCGAAACACCTCGAAGATGTATTCAAGCCACTTCCTCCAAGCCGCAGTGAAGAAGAGGAAAAATACATTCACGAGTTTCTAAGGAGTCCACCCACTGCTAGTGAAACTGTCAAGCGATTTAGTACTTCTGAAATAAAAAATATGATCAAATTCAACATAAAATCCAATAAAGCACCAGGCAACGACAGGATAGGAGGTAAAATATTGAAAGAACTGCCGGAAAAAGGAACGAGATATTTAACAATATTATTCAACTCAATGGTAAGACTGGGAATATTTCCGACAAAGTGGAAAATTGCTGAAGTAATACTGATCCCGAAACCCGGAAAAGATGAAAAGGAGGTTACCTCATACAGACCAATCAGCCTATTACCTATAGTGTCAAAGCTATTTGAGAAGTTACTGCTCAAGAGGCTCAAAGCTATAGTAGAAGTTAACAAACTGATACCGACTTACCAATTTGGCTTCAGGGAAAAACATGCTACAGTCGAGCAGATCCACCGAGTTGTTTGTACCATCAACACAGCGCTACACACAAAGCAATACTGCTCAGCAGTATTTTTAGATATAAGCCAAGCTTTTGATAGAGTTTGGCATTCTGGATTACTTTACAAGCTCAAAGTAGCATTGCCCAACGACATCTTTCAGATATTGAAATCGTACCTGACAAATAGAAAGTTTGTCGTAAAGTACCAGGACGGACAATCCACTATGCGCAAAATCGAATCTGGTGTTCCGCAAGGCAGTGTACTCGGTCCCATTCTGTATCTACTGTTTACAGCAGATCTTCCCGGCTCGTCCGAAACTACAGTAGCTACATTTGCAGACGACACTGCTGTGTTAGCACTTCATAAGAATCCGGCTACTGCTTCGATGAAACTGCAACGACACCTGCTTAAGATACAGGAATGGCTAAACAACTGGCGGATAAAAGTAAATGAAATAAAATCTGTGCACGTGACATTTACTCTAAAAAGGTGTACGTGTCCCCCAGTGACCCTTAATAACATTGCACTTCCTCAGGCAGAGACAGTGAAGTATCTAGGCATGCACTTGGACAGACGTCTAACATGGAAAACCCACATATGGAAAAAGAGGCTTCAACTAGAAGAAAAACGAAGAGAACTATATTGGCTCCTTGGCTGGAAATCGCAAGTGTCTCTGGAAAATAAACTACTAATATACAAGACAATAATTCGGCCAATATGGACTTATGGCATACAACTATGGGGCTGCGCTAGCATGTCAAACATAGAAATTCTCCAGCGTTTCCAAAACAAAATATTGAAACAAATATTAAATGTCCCAAGATATGTCCCTAACTGGCTAGTACATAAAGATCTTCGAATGCCCCTGGTCAAAGAGGAAATCCAAAGCTACAGTAGGAAGTACCACCTTCGATTGCAGAATCATCCCAATGAAGCAGCAGTGAAGTTGTTCCATCATAGGCCAATAAGACGACTGAAAAGAGCAGATCCCAAGGACTTAGCGAATTTAAACCCAAATTAAAACTAAAATTAAAATGTCATCGTACTAATAAAATATCATTTAAACTCAGTTATTGTACATAGTATAAAGGGGTAAGAAGTAAGGGGGAGTCATCAATGGATGGCAACCTCACATGTCATTTATGTCATACAATTTTACTTAATGTCCTCGGACAGATTGTAAATTAATTAAAAGGGAAAATAAAAAAAAAAAAAAAAAAAAGTTTTCTTAAGGTATGTGTCGCTTTCTTCATTGTTAGGTTTCTTTTCTTCTCTTCTTCTTTTTGGAATTGGTTCTTTAGTTGATGTCGTAGGTTGTGGTTGACTGTAAGATCTTTGTAATGAGTTACCTGTATTTGATTTATTCACTCTGGTATTAGTTCTTCTGGTTAATGGGTTTGGTTTGTATGTTGGTATTATGTTGATACTATTGTATTTATTTGTGATATTGGGAAAAGTCTCATTGTAGTTTAGAGCTTCAAAAGAGTTTTGAGTTCTTACTGAGTATAAATAGTCTGTATTTTTTTCTGTTAATTCTAATTTTGCTTCATAAAAACTGAGATTGTGTTGGGCCATGAGATCTTTTATCTTGATTTGTCTTTTTTTTTCAGGACATTCATTGTCTGTAGCCTCGTGGTTAAGTTTACAATTTATGCATGTCGGATTAGGAGATGTGCATGCATTACGTAAATGATCTTCACTTCCGCAGAATTTACATTTTGCTACTTTTGCTCTACATTTTGTGGCTGCATGTCCAAATTTAAAACAATTATAACATTGTATCGTCTGTTGTACAAATGGTTCACATGCTCGTCTCACTCTCCACATGTAAACATAAGCAGGAATTGCAAGTCCTTCAAAGAATAGTTTTACTGTTGTACTGGGTTCATATTTTATAGCTCCGTCAACTCTTATTTTTCGATTTAGCCTTTGCACTCTTGTTACTTTAAAAGGTGGACACTCTATATTATTTAAAATTGTTTCTTCCGTATATTCTATACCTTTTATAATAGCTACTTTTGTGCACCAGTAAAATGGGATAAACGCTTCATACCCATTGTTTTTCAGCAATGTTGATTTAGTAATTTCGTTAGCTAGTATTGCATTAGCACATTGAACGATTACTCTATTTCTTCCCACTTTTTTAATTTCTATTATATTAGATTTATTGCAAATTTTACAAATTATTTCTGCTAATTTAAGAGAACTAAAAAATGTATTTCCATCACTATTATTTTTAACTATCATTACTTTATACGAGTCATATTTTGTTTCTGTGTTGTATAAATTATTAAATATTTTTTTAACATTGTCACTATTGTTATTTAAGTTTTCTGTTATATCACTGGATGTTTTATCTGTAGGAAATGATTTGTTAGTCACAGAGTTGTTTTTATTGTTCGGATTTTTGTCGGGAGGTTCAACCTCCATATCCATATTGTTAATTAACCAGTGATAATTAAATAGAAGTTACTTCACTTCCTAGTAATATCACTTAATAATAATATAAAATATAAATTATAATTTAAATACAAATAAATCACGAAAAAAAAATATTATAATTTGCAAAAAAAAAAGATCACTATTTATTTTATTGTTTTGTTTGTTGTAAACACGTGCGCTTACCAAGAAGACCCGATGTAAACTGTAATCAACAAATGTTTTAAAATATCTTAATCTTGGATTTTTGTGAACAATGTGTATATTGGGCGTGTGCAGGCGAAATTACAATATTGTACGTACGTATAACACATCTTTATATTATGTGTTGTTTATTGAATACCAGTATAGCAAATATCTTAAGAGATATAGCCGCTGTAAAATATTCACACATTATATAACAGCCGCGTCGTACATACAAAAAGAATCCCACGTCATGTAACACTACCACAGAGTTCTCTCACAAAAAAGAAAAAGAAGAAAAAAAACATAAGTTGCTGTATATTCACCATAACAGCCGCGTGCTTAAAATAACACACAGTCGCAAAATACAAACAAAATATACTCGTAGAGATAAAAAATGTTTTCAAGGTTTAATTAAGTACACACTAAAATCGTCACATATTTTCATCAAATTGTGTCGCAAATGAAACAAAACGTCCAGTGTAACGCATATGCCAGTAATCAGATTAGAAGAGATTGTTGTGAGAATAAAAATTTTGTTTTAGATCATAGAAAATACCATTTTCCGGTGGTAATGTTTAAAAAAAGTTAGATACTAAAATAATGTTTGGTATAAGAGCCCCAATATTTATTTTTTCTCACACAGTTTTACATCACATCACCACCACACACAGAGTGGAATATAAACATTTCTAGAAATGTTTAGAAGCTGCTAGTGTTTACTACAATAATATTTGTATTTTTCGGAATATTTAAGTTGACTAAAAACTTCACAGGTGGTGTATTATTAGAACAACAAAAACAATATCCCATACTAAATACAATATTTATCGTTTCTTCACACAACTTATAAACCATCATTTTTAAACTCTCTCTCCATAATCCTACCTTTGTCCTGAAACATAGGTTTGTGAAAACATTTAAAGTTATATGCAAGAATGCTATATAATTTACTTGATACTATTTTGCTACATCTTGTGTTTGAATATATTATTTAGTTAACAAAGCCACGTATATTAGGACAGTGAATAACAGTTTCTGTACTTTCCGTAACGTAAACGTACTTTCCAGTGCCGGGTGGGACAAAATCTCTACACCAAAGCTCAATAAAATCAAACACAATTCAGCAAACATTTATCATTTTATATATGTTTATATCTCGCCATTTGACACAACTGTTGCAATAAAAGGAAAACTAAAATATCCAGTATAACAATGCCAGTAATCAGATTAGAAGAGATTGTTGTGAGAATAAAATTTTTGTTTTAGATCATAGAAAATACCATTTTCCGGTGGTAATGTTTAAAAAAAGTTAGTTACTAAAATAATGTTTGGTATAAGAGCCCCAATATTTATTTTTTCTCAAATCAGTTTTACATCACATCACACATCGGAATACAAACATTTCTAGAAATGTTAAAAAGCTAGTGTTTACTAAAATAATATTTGAATTTTCGGAATATTTTTATATTTAGTTGACCACCACAAGAGAAACCACACAGGTTATATAGTAGAACAACAAAAACAATATCCTATACTAATCCAATATTTATTTTTTCAACACAACTTAGAAACCATCAGTTTTTAAACTCTCTCTCCGCGTAATTTTACCTTTGTCCTGAGAACATTGTTTGTGAAAATATTTATAGTAATATGCAAGAATGCCAATATGATACCATTTTGCTTACTCTTGTGTTTGAATATTATTTAGTTAACAAAGCCACGTATATTAGGACAGTGAATAACAGTTTCTGTACTTTCCGTAACGTAAACGTAAACGTACTTTCCAGTGCCGGGTGGGACAAAATCTCTACACCAAAGCTCAATAAAAAATCAAAAACACACAATTTAGCAAACATTTATCATTTGTATATATCTCGCCAATTGCAACTGTCGCGATAAAACTAAACACCCAGTATAACAAATGCCAGTAATCAAATTATGGAGAGATTGTTGTGAGATTAAAATTTTTGTTTTAGATCATAGAAAATACCATTTTCCGGTGGTAATGCTAAACACACAGTTTCATACATCACAACGGAATACAAACATTTCTAGAAATGTTAAAAAGCTAGAGTTTACTAAAATAATATTTGGATTTTCGGAATATTTTTATGTTTAGTTGACCACCACAAGGGAAACCACACAGGTTATATAGTAGAACAACAAAAACAATACCCTATACTTATCCAATATTTATTTTTTCTACACAACTTAGAAACCATCAGTTTTTAATCTCTCTCTCCGTAATCCTACCTTTGTACTGAGAACATTTGTTTGTGAAAATATTTAGTTATGCAAGTATTACTTGATACTATTTTGCTTATTCTTGTGTTTGAATATTATTTAGTTAACAAAGCCACGTATATTAGGACAGTGAATAACAGTTTCTGTACTTTCCGTAACGTAAACGTAAACGTACTTTCCAGTGCCGGGTGGGACAAAATCTCTACACCAAAGCTCAATAAAATCAAACACAATTCAGCAAACATTTATCATTTGTATCTCTTACATTCGCAACAAGATTATTAATTAGAACAATTCTAATACAATTTAATATTGCCGTCGTATATTGTTAGCGTTCCGGCAATATGATAATCACTTAAAACTTTTTATACACGCTATTCCTCCCTATCGGTGCAGTACAACAGAATAAATTTATATGTATATGAGAATGTGCCAGTATAGCTATATATGTTTTTATTTAGTAAAAAATAAAAAATATAAGCCGCTGTATATTAATTCTTTTACCATAAGTTTATATTCATCAGTCTTCCAGAAATCACCACCAACTTTGTATATGTGACCAATTTGGGACATGAAATTCCATTTACAATCGCGAGCGTGCAAGGAATTTATATATTTGTAAAGTGTGTAAAATATGTGAACGTATAACACATCTTTATGATATCGAATACCAGTATAGCAAGTAAATTTTTTTATTTAAATAAAAAAAAAACAAGCCGCTGAAAATATTAATCATAACAGCCGCGTTCAAGAATACACACTTTTGATGTTGCACGTATAACACATCTTTATAAAAAAAATACCAGTATAGCAAACGTTATTTTTTATAAATGCATAAAAAACACCGAAGCCGCTGAAAATATTTATTATAACAGCCGCGTTCAAGAATACACACTTTTGATGTTGCACGTATAACACATCTTTATAAAAAAAATACCAGTATAGCAAACGTTATTTTTTATAAATGCATAAAAAACACCGAAGCCGCTGAAAATATTTATTATAACAGCCGCGTGCTCAAATATATAAACGCCATTTTTTGGATGTAATGCGTTCAGAAATAGTACTTTTTTGTACTATAAACAAAATATTTTTTGTATCTTCTTCTTCCAGAAAGACTAATATTCATATATTATATTTTTACATATATGAAACAAATTAGAAAATCCAATTCCCTTCGCGCAAAGCCGCAACGTACACACAGTGTTGTATAGCTATTGCACACAGTTGAAGAGAATATGTGGTATAAGATTCACGATTGTATAAAAACATAAACCAAAGTATGGAGAAAAATATACGTATATATTTACCATATATTTATCTCAAAAACTCAATCTAGCTTAGTTGCAACCAATATATTTTTACTTGCGAAACAACCAGCAAATATGTTTTTTTTATACAACTATTTATGCACATATCACTTATAATCCAAAAGTACCGGAAAATATATATATATATATATTCTGGATAAACTTCTATTGCGTAGTTTCGCTACTAATATAATTTTACTTAGTAGGAGAACCAGCAGTGCTATGTACATCCCTTTTATACCAAAAATATTTTATTTGATGTAATGCGTTCAAAAACAGTACTTTTTTGTACTATACTGTAAGAATTACTTCAAACAGATTTTTTTTATAAAATACGTTATATATAGTTCCAGACACACACAGATCCTCAATATAACTAATATCTTTTATAAGCGCATTGTTATGCTTTCAGACCCTCTCAATGCCTTATAAAAATCCGTCACTTCTCTTAAAGTTATTTAAACTTTGCAACCACATACTCTTTAGTGTTTTGTCCCGAACACTACATTCATTGCCTGCCCTAGAGTTAGGCGTATTACGGGCAGGCTTTTAATAAAATACATTTTAGTACTTCCACAACATATTATGCAAGGCTCGTGTGGATTTTTATTAGGATGCAAGATTTGTACTATGTATTTTTGCTAGAGTTTTTTTATTGAGGCATATTTACTAGAGACAGTTTCAATTTAATCCATTCAATGAAACTGCCATTTTATGTCGAGGACTTTGACTTCGCCAAACACTAATAAAATGTCGAGGCATTTGATTACGCGCGACACTAATAATATGTCGAGGCATTTGGATACTAGTATAATACTGGAGATTCTGAGCCATAGAGTCGTTCAGGCTTAAATTCTCCGAGCACAATTTAACAACAGTTTCACAACTAATATATTTTTACTTAGTCCATACAGATGAAACTTAACGTTATTAAATATTTTATTTCTACTATTCCGGTACTAGATTATCAATTTGATATAAACTTTTCCCATCTTTATATTAGAAAATTTGCGTTCAAAAATATTAAAGTGTTTTTTTGTAAATATTATAATATTTACTATACTTTAATGATCCTTCCGCAGGTTCACCTACGGAAACCTTGTTACGACTTTTACTTCCTCTAAATAATCAAGTTTGGTCATCTTCCCAGCAACATCAGCAATGCCGAAACATTGCCGCGTACTGGTTCGAAGACCTCACTAAATCATTCAATCGGTAGTAGCGACGGGCGGTGTGTACAAAGGGCAGGGACGTAATCAACGCGAGCTTATGACTCGCGCTTACTGGGAATTCCTCGTTCATGGGGAACAATTGCAAGCCCCAATCCCTAGCACGAAGGAGGTTCAACGGGTTACCCGTTCCTTTCGGATAGGGAGGACACGCTGATTCCTTCAGTGGTATAAGATTCACGATTGTATAAAAACATAAACCAAAGTATGGAGAAAAATATACGTATATATTTACCATATATTTATCTCAAAAACTCAATCTAGCTTAGTTGCAACCAATATATTTTTACTTGCGAAACAACCAGCAAATATGTTTTTTTTATACAACTATTTATGCACATATCACTTATAATCCAAAAGTACCGGAAAATATATATATATATATATTCTGGATAAACTTCTATTGCGTAGTTTCGCTACTAATATAATTTTACTTAGTAGGAGAACCAGCAGTGCTATGTACATCCCTTTTATACCAAAAATATTTTATTTGATGTAATGCGTTCAAAAACAGTACTTTTTTGTACTATACTGTAAGAATTACTTCAAACAGATTTTTTTTATAAAATACGTTATATATAGTTCCAGACACACACAGATCCTCAATATAACTAATATCTTTTATAAGCGCATTGTTATGCTTTCAGACCCTCTCAATGC
>OY783210.1:747500-792500 GCA_963678705.1 Panorpa germanica
TGCACTGAGACATGCATGGCTTAATCTTTGAGACAAGCATATGACTACTGGCAGGATCAACCAGGGAGCTATTGAGCTTTTTATATAATTGTGTATTTGTTATGTCAATTGGACGTCACTCCAAAGGACTACACATAATTTTTGTTTATAAAATACGTTATATATAGTTCCAGACACACACAGATCCTCAATATAACTAATATCTTATATATAATATTTAATTTTTAAATATTGTTATTTTCCAGACACACACAGATCCGAAATATATATTTATAAAATATTGCCATATATTTGTATTTTCCAGACACACACAGATCCTTAAATACATTAAACATTATTTTTAAATATATATTTACAATATATTCATATAAATATTTTACCTCTCCAGACACACACAGATCCACAAAACTATTTATATTTCTAGATATTTCATATATTTATCTTCCATACACACACAGATCCTTAAAATATATAATATATCCGGTAAAGATTCAAACAATCTCTATACCCGTCGTTAGATTGAAATCGACTTACGGTATATGATAAAATCGTGTTTTAAATCTTATTATTCTTGCTCGGAAACAAGAGAGTTGATGCAAGTTTTTTTGGTTTATAGGGCGCCACATAGGAGCGTTTAGTCTTAGACGTTAGCCCGTGGCAATGCTGTTCGGTTGGTTGGGTTTATCTATTTATGTTCCACACGTTAATTATTTTTCATTATAAGCTATTTATTTTACGCGAACGCAAAATAAATCAGACCACAAATAATTACTAAATAATATAGGGAAATCCCATGGCCTTAGTAGAAAAGTAAATACAGGTTCTCTTTGAATAGTTAACAAAGCCACGTATATTAGGACAGTGAATAACGCGTTTCTGTACTTGTTCCGTAACTTAAACGTACTTTTCCAGTGTCGGGTGGGACAAAATCTCTACACCAAATTCCTTCTCCGAGATCAACCATATTTTCGTAGTATACTTTTACCAAGGACTTTTTTGTTGCAATGTGGGCTAAGAGAAGGGACAACTCTTAGTTTGGTTACGGGTACAGTGTCAAAATTTTTTTTACAGTTTATTAAATTTAAACACTGTCCCACACACAACAATCATTAAGAAGAACACGATGGTATTTTGTTATTCTGTCAGAAAATATAACGTTTGTGCCTTATTAAATACTTTTGGCGAACAAACACAATAATATATTTTTCCCGAAACGAGCAATTTCACTTAAAATCATCACAACACTTTGTAACCAGTAATATATATCAGGTTTCCAATTACACTTAATTTACCATAGATATATATTAGATGAATATTCATTTTCAATTTCAATTGTACCATCTTATTATTATATTAAAAACATGAAATAAATGTTTATTAGTGAGGGATGATTTTATTGCTCGTCTCTGAAGCAGTTTATTCAGTCGATACTCCAGGACTGTTAATATTTGTGTGTGTATATTATATTCTATCTCGGACACACACAGATCCCAAAACATAAAATATACATATTATTGAGTTATACACAAACATTTTTATTTATATGCAAGTATATATAACTTTTATAAATTTCTTTGTGTGTAATGAATGATCAACATTTTTTACACTACTTATGAGATATCGTCTAACTACTTCTTGGTTCGTCACTCCAAGAAAAGAGACTTTATCATTTACATATTCATATTTTTCTATATTATATTTTTGTGTATTTTATATTCTATCTCGGACACACACAGATCCCAAAACATAAAATACATTGAGTTATACATACAATTCATTTTTATATGCAAGTATATTTTTGTGTAATCATCATTTTTACACTTTATAATATCCGTCTATTACTACTTGGTTCGTCACTCCAAGAAAATAGACATCACATTCATGTATTATTATTATAGAAAATATTTTTCTATATTTTTTATCTTACTATTATAATGTTCGTAATGTTCCAATTTAACATGGAAAACCCATAAGAACTCATAGATATTTATATAGATATTTATATATTTATATATATATCCGGTAACAAAATCGTATATGGTATCTTCTAAACGGCGCCTACAAAGTTCTTCAAATTTTGGTGTGATGTAAAGGACGAATTTCTAAGACTTTCTACGTCCCTGAATTTTTCCCTGAATTTCCGTGGAAAAACTTATACTGGAAAAACTGGAAAATTCGAAAAAATACTTTTGCTAATATTTGACGAACTAGAAAAGATAGAAAACTGAAATTTAGTGTGTGTATTGAGATCATAATTGTGCACATTTGCCAATAGTTGGAAATTGGAAATTTAAGTTCAGTAGCGGCGCGAATTTCCGGGGGCAATGTTAGAATAGAGTTAGGACGTTGAAATTTAATATGTAGGCTCGCTGTAGACAGTTATTAATAAAAAAAAATAAACAGCCCCAAATTTCCAGTGGCGGCGGGAGTTGAGACAGTAAAAGCCAGAAATATTAAAAATGTAGTATTATAACTTAAGGTATGTATGGAGACACTAATTGCGCATGTTTGCCAATAATTAGATTACCAAAATTTTAATTCAGTAGCGGCGTGATTTTTTGGGGGCAATGTCGCAACAGAGCTAGAACGTTAAAATTTGGAACGGGGGCCATATATAGAGTATCATTAAAGACACACTATAGAAATTTGCAACTTTCCAGAGGCGGCGGGCGCTGGGGGCCAAAAACCAGATATTTGAAATATATGGAGATGAAAGGCTATAGTTTAGAATATATATTCTTAGATACAAATAAAATAGATCCTCGTGCTAAAATTTAACAAACTTGTTCAGTAGCGGAGGTTTGTGGGGGGTACTAATGCTAAAATATATATACAAAACTGAAATTTAGTATGCAGATATAGATTGACATTATTATTACGAAAATATAAAAAAAAATACATTTTCTTAAGTGCAACATTAGAGTGGCGGGTGATAAACCGAATATAAGAACAATATAGAGGTACAACGATGATATTTTGCATGTAGAATATTAAATAGAAGCTAAATAGTTCTCTATAAGTCAGATATTCAAATTACATTCAGTAGTAGAATTGGATTGATTTTTGGTGCGTTTGTTGTGCTGTGAAATCGAACAGGAGTGAGAGGTATAGGGGGGAAATAGTTAACAGCCCCAAATATCAAAAAAAAGAAAAAGTGAAAAAATAGAAACTATGCACGTGCATATTTGCGAAAATAAATTTAACCTTAGTAGCGGCGTTAAATTGAGGAAGTGGGGGCGGGAAAACGCTTTGCCAAAGAACTCAATTTCGATCATTTATAAAAGTAGGGGTAGATAAAGGTAGTGAGAGTTGTTACGAGCAAAATAGATTGCTATGCCTATAATTTGACAATTTTATTTCAGCAGCGGGGTTTAATGGGGAGACTAATATTATAACGTAAATATAAATACGAAATATAGAGTGTAAGATTACAGTACAGTTTTAATCATGTAAATGAATTGCTGTAATATCGAATTGGTAGTGTCTGATTGGAGAAGAGTGTGGCGCTGGGGTTCAGTTCTAAGTAACAGTGATGTTACAAGTAGTGGCGATAGATTATAATGGCTCTGGGAGGTAACAGTATTGCAGAATATGTGCTTTGGTGCTGAAAGTGAGGGTGGCGGGGTATGGGGATTGATTCGAAAGTGCAATAACGGTAAGGAAAAGGCCTAGAGATGAGATGAAAAAAAATAAACAGCCCCAAATTTCCAGTGGCGGCGGGAGTTAAAACAGTAAAAGTCAGAAATATTGAAAAAGTAGTATTAAAACTTAAGGTATGTATTCAGACACTAATTGCGCATGTTTGCCAATAATTGAATTACCAAAATTTTAATTTAGTAGCGGCGTGATTTTTTGGGGGCAATGTTGCAACAGAGTTAGAACGTTGATATTTGGAACGTGGGCCCTATATAGAGTGTAATTAAAGACAAACTATAGAAAACTGCAACTTTCCAGAGGCGGCGGGCGCTGGGGGCCAAAAACCAGAAATATGAAATATATAGAGATGAAAGGCTATAGTTTAGAATATATGTTCTTAGATACAAATAAAATAAATCCCTGTGTTAAAATTTGATAAACATGTTCAGTAGCGCAGGTATGTGGGGGGGTACTAATGCTAAAATATAAATACAAAGCTGAAATTTAGTATGCAGATATAGATTGACATATTAATAACGAAAATATAAAAGAAAATACATTTTCTTAAGTGTAACACTAGAGTGGGGGTGATAAACCGAGTATATGAACAAAATAGAGGTACAACGATGATATTTTGCCTGTAGAATATTAAATAGAAGCACAATAGTTCTCTTTAAGTTAAATAGTCAAATAACATTTAATAGTAGAATTGAACTGATTTTTGGTGCGTTTGTTGTGCTGTGAAATCGAACAGGAGAGAGAGAGGTGTAGGGGGGAAATAGTTAACAGCCCCAAATATCAAATTAAAAAAATAGAAACTACGCATGCGGATATTTGCGAAAAATAAATTTAACCTAAGTAGCGGCGTGAAATTGGGGAAGTGGGGGCGGAAAAGGCTTCGCCAAACAGCTCAATTTTGAAATTTCGATCATTTATAAAAGTAGAGGTAGATAAAGGTTATAAAGGTATAAAGATTTGTTACGAGCAAAATAGATTGCTTTGCCTTAAATTTGACAATTTTATTTCAGGAGCGAGGATTATTGGGGAGACTAATATTATATCGTAAATATAAATACGAAAATTAAAACGTAAGATTACAGTGCAGTTTTAATTACGTAAATGAGTTGCTGTAATATCGAATTGGTAGTGCTTGATTGGAGGAGAGGGTGGCGCTGGGGTTCAGTACTAAGTAACGGTGGTGTTAGAAATAGTGGCGATAGATTATTAATGGCTCTTAGAGGTAACCGTGTTGCAGAATAATATTATATCGTAAATATAAATACGAAAATTAGAAAGTAAGATTACAGTGCAGTTTTAATTATGTAATTGAATTGCTGTAATATTGAATTGGTAGTGCCTGATGGGAGAGAGGGTGGCGCCGGGGTTCAGGACACCAAGTAACAGTGGTGTTAGAAGAAGTAGCGATAGATAATAATGGCTCTGGGAGGTAACCGTGTTGTAGAATATGTGCTTTGGTGCTGAAAATGTGGGCGGCGGTTCAGGGGATTAAATTGAAAGTACAATAACGGGAAGGATAAGGGCTAGAGATGAGATTACCAGGAGCGAAACGCTAGGCTTTCTTAAAAACATAAATGAATTGATGTAATTAATAGGTTTACATTGAAATGAGTGAAAATTAATTTTATCAAGCATTTAACTTATCGAATAATTATTAAAAAATAATGTACTTCTAAAGATGAAATTTAGTATGCAGGTTGCCAGTATGGTATTAATTTTGAAAACTAATTGCTAAGAGATTAGTAAGCAGGGGGTGAAAGCGCAGGATTATTTAATGATTGCTCGAAATCGGGTGCGATAGGAATGTGCCCTAATAAGCGATGATGCTCATTTGGGCTGTGGTGTTGCAATTAGGCGCATTGTGGCAGAGGTGCAGATGAATACAATTGATAGTGCGAGAACGATACAGAGCATGGAGCCAATAGGTGATGATTGGTGTTTAGGGGCGGGGCAGTGGACATTGTTTAATACTGTGCTTCATTAGGGTAAATTGGATAATTTTACGCAGGGAACAGGAAACGAAGAATTATTTAATTATAGCGGTAGAGCGGGGCGCTGTGAAAGTACTCTAAGAACCGACGATGCTCAGGGAAGAAGCGATACAGAGTGCTGAAGGAAGGAGGCGCCCCATGGCGGAAGTTTAGAATAATCAAATTAAAAGTTCAGACACGTAAGAGAGCATGGGCCAAGAGGTGATGATTTGAGCTTATAAGCGGGGGCACTGCAGACTGGCCAATACAGTGCTTTATTACTGTAAATGAGAAAAGAATTATAACAAAATAAGAAAACATAAATTTAAAAAACAATACATTTTAGCGAAAATTACTTAAAAATAATATTTTGCATTATTTTCAATTTAGGAAATAACTTTTATTTAGTCACAAATATTATATACACGTCGCTTTGCGACGGGGCGAAGCGCTAGTCTTTACTATTATAATGTTCGTAATGTTCCAATTTAACATGGAAAACTCATAAGAACTCATAGATATTTATATATATATATATATATATTTCCGGTAACAAAATCTGTATGGTATCTTCTAAACGGCGCCTACAAAGTTTTTTAAATTTTGATATTATATAAAGGACGAATTTCTAAGACTTCCTACGTCCCTGAATTTTTCCCTGAATTTCCCTGGAAAAAATTATTCTGGAAAAACTGGAAAATTTGAAAAAATACTTTTGCAAATATCTGACGAACTAGAAAAGATAGGAAACTGAAATTTGGTATGTGTATTGAGATCATAATTGTGCACATTTGCCAATAGTTGGACATTTAAAATTTAAGTTCAGTAGCGGCGCGAATTTCCGGGGGCAATGTTAGAATAGAGTTAGGACGTTCAAATTTAATATGTAGGCTCGCTCTAGAGTGTTATTAATGAAAAAAAATAAAGAGCCCCAAATTTCCAGTGGCGGCGGGAGTTGAGTTAGTAAAAGCCAGAAATATTGAAAAAGTAGTAATAAAACTTAGGGCATGTATTGAGACACTAATTGCGAATGTTGCCAATAATTGGATTACCAAAATATTAATTCAGTAGCGGCGTGATTTTTTGGGGGCAATGTTGCAACAGAGCTAGAACGTTGATATTTGGAACGTGGGCTCTATATAGAGTGTCATTAAAGACAAACTATAGAAAACTGCAACTTTCCAGAGGCGGCGGGCGCTGGGGGCCAAAAACCAGAAATATGAAATATATAGAAATAAAAGGCTATAGTTTAGATTATATGTTCTTAGATATAAATAAAACAGATCCCTGTGTTAAAATTTAACAAACTTGTTCAGTAGCGCAGGTATGTGGGGGGGTAATAATGCTAAATATAAATACAAAGCTAAAATTTAGAATGCAGATATAGATTGACAAATTAATAACGAAAATATAAAAAAAAAATCCTTTTCTTAAGTGTAACACTAGAGTGGGGAGTGATAAACCGAGTATAAGAACAAAATAGAGGTACAACGATGATATTTTGCATGTAGAATATTAAATAGAAGCACAATAGTTCTCTATAAGTTAGATAGTCAAATTACATTCAATAGTAGAATTGAATTGATTTTTGGTGCGTTCGTTGTGCTGTGAAATCGAACAGGAGTGAGAGGTATAGGGGGGAAATAGTTAACAGCCCCAAATATCAAATTAAAAAAATAGAAACTACGCATGTGCATATTTGCGAAAAATAAGTTTAACCTTAGTAGCGGCGTGAAATTGGGGAAGTGGGGACGGGAAAGGCTTTGCCAAAGAGCTCAATTTTAAATTTCGATCATTTATAAAAGTAGATAGTAGTAATAAAGGTTATAAAAGTAGAGAGAATTGTTATGAGCAAAATAGATTGTTATGCCTAAAATTTGTCAATTTTATTTCAGGAGCGGGAATTAATGGGGAGGACAATATTATATCGTAAATATAAATACAAAAATTAGAACGTAAGATTACAGTGCAGTTTTAATTATGTAAATGAATTGCTGTAATATTGAATTGGTAGTGCCTGATTGGAGGAGAGGGTGGCGCCGGGGTTCAGGACACCAAGTAACGGTGGTCTTAGAAAAAGTAGCGATAGATTATAATGGCTCTGGAAGATAACCGTGTTGTAGAATATGTGCTTTGGTGCTGGAAATGTGGGCGGCGGTTCAGGGGATTAAATTGAAAGTACAATAACGGGAAGGATAAGGGCTAGAGATGAGATGATTAGGAGCGAACCGCTAGGCTTTCTTAAAAACATAAATGAATTGATGTAATTAGTAGGTTTACATTGAAATGAGTGTAAATTAATTTTATCAAGCATTTATCTTATCGAATAATTTTTAAAAAATAATATACTTCTAAGGATGAAATTTAGTGTGTAGGTTGCCAGTAAAGTATTAATTATGAAAACTAATTGTTAAGAGTATTAGTACGCAGGAGGTAAAAGCGCAAGATTGTTTAATGATTGCGGTAAAAGGGGCGATAGAACAGTGCCGTTATGTGCGATGATTCTCAGGTTGGCTGTGGTGTTGCAAGTGGGCGCATTGTGGCAGAGGTGCAGAGGAATACAATTGAAAGTGCGAGAACGATACAGAGCATGGAGCCAAAAGGTGATGATTAGTATTACCGGGCGGGGCAGTGGACATTTTTCAATACTGCGCTTTATTAGGGTAAATAATAATTTTACACAGAGAGGAGGAAACGAAGGATTATTTAATTATAGTGCTAAAGCGGGTGCGCTGTGAATGTACTCTAAGGACCGACGATGCTCAGGAAAGAAGCGATACAGAGTGCTGAAGGAAAAAGGCGCTCCATGGCTTATGGGCGGGGGCACTGGAGACTGGTCAATACAGTGCTTTATTACTGTAAATGAAAGAATTATAACAAAATAAAAAAAAAAAGTTTAAAAAAGATATATTATAACGAAAATTACTTAAAAATAATATTTTGCATTATTTTCAATTTAGCAAATAAATTTATTTATTCACAAATATTAAATACACGTCGCTTTGCGACGGGGCGAAGCGCTAGTCTACCTATTATAATGTTCGTAATGTTCCAATTTAACATGGAAAACTCATAAGAACTCATAGATATTTATATAGAGCGTTATTTATATATTTATATATATATCCGGTAACAAAATCGTATATGGTATCTTCTAAACGGCGCCTACAAAGTTCTTCAAATTTTGGTATGATGTAAAGGACGAATTTCTAAGACTTTCTACGTCCCTGAATTTTGCCCTGAATTTCCGTGGAAAAACTTATACTGGAAAAACTGGAAAATTCGAAAAAATACTTTTGCTAATATCTGACGAACTAGAAAAGATAGAAAACTGAAATTTAGTGTGTGTATTGAGATCATAATTGTGCACATTTGCCAATAGTTGGAAATTGGAAATTTAAGTTCAGTAGCGGCGCGAATTTCCGGGGGCAATGTTAGAATAGAGTTAGGACGTTGAAATTTAATATGTAGGCTCGCTGTAGACAGTTATTAATGAAAAAAAATAAACAGCCCCAAATTTCCAGTGGCGGCGGGAGTTGAGACAGTAAAAGCCAGAAATATTAAAAATGTAGTATTATAACTTAAGGTATGTATGGAGACACTAATTGCGCATGTTTGCCAATAATTAGATTACCAAAATTTTAATTCAGTAGCGGCGTGATTTTTTGGGGGCAATGTCGCAACAGAGCTAGAACGTTAAAATTTGGAACGGGGGCCATATATAGAGTATCATTAAAGACACACTATAGAAATTTGCAACTTTCCAGAGGCGGCGGGCGCTGGGGGCCAAAAACCAGATATTTGAAATATATGGAGATGAAAGGCTATAGTTTAGAATATATATTCTTAGATACAAATAAAATAGATCCTCGTGCTAAAATTTAACAAACTTGTTCAGTAGCGGAGGTTTGTGGGGGGTACTAATGCTAAAATATATATACAAAACTGAAATTTAGTATGCAGATATAGATTGACATTATTATTACGAAAATATAAAAAAAAATACATTTTCTTAAGTGCAACATTAGAGTGGCGGGTGATAAACCGAATATAAGAACAATATAGAGGTACAACGATGATATTTTGCATGTAGAATATTAAATAGAAGCTAAATAGTTCTCTATAAGTCAGATATTCAAATTACATTCAGTAGTAGAATTGGATTGATTTTTGGTGCGTTTGTTGTGCTGTGAAATCGAACAGGAGTGAGAGGTATAGGGGGGAAATAGTTAACAGCCCCAAATATCAAAAAAAAGAAAAAGTGAAAAAATAGAAACTATGCACGTGCATATTTGCGAAAATAAATTTAACCTTAGTAGCGGCGTTAAATTGAGGAAGTGGGGGCGGGAAAACGCTTTGCCAAAGAACTCAATTTTGAAATTTCGATCATTTATAAAAGTAGGGGTAGATAAAGGTAGTGAGAGTTGTTACGAGCAAAATAGATTGCTATGCCTATAATTTGACAATTTTATTTCAGCAGCGGGGTTTAATGGGGAGACTAATATTATAACGTAAATATAAATACGAAATATAGAGTGTAAGATTACAGTACAGTTTTAATCATGTAAATGAATTGCTGTAATATCGAATTGGTAGTGTCTGATTGGAGAAGAGTGTGGCGCTGGGGTTCAGTTCTAAGTAACAGTGATGTTACAAGTAGTGGCGATAGATTATAATGGCTCTGGGAGGTAACCGTATTGCAGAATATGTGCTTTGGTGCTGAAAGTGAGGGTGGCGGGGTATGGGGATTGATTCGAAAGTGCAATAACGGTAAGGAAAAGGCCTAGAGATGAGATGAAAAAAAATAAACAGCCCCAAATTTCCAGTGGCGGCGGGAGTTAAAACAGTAAAAGTCAGAAATATTGAAAAAGTAGTATTAAAACTTAAGGTATGTATTCAGACACTAATTGCGCATGTTTGCCAATAATTGAATTACCAAAATTTTAATTTAGTAGCGGCGTGATTTTTTGGGGGCAATGTTGCAACAGAGTTAGAACGTTGATATTTGGAACGTGGGCCCTATATAGAGTGTAATTAAAGACAAACTATAGAAAACTGCAACTTTCCAGAGGCGGCGGGCGCTGGGGGCCAAAAACCAGAAATATGAAATATATAGAGATAAAAGGCTATAGTTTAGAATATATGTTCTTAGATACAAATAAAATAAATCCCTGTGTTAAAATTTGATAAACATGTTCAGTAGCGCAGGTATGTGGGGGGGTACTAATGCTAAAATATAAATACAAAGCTGAAATTTAGTATGCAGATATAGATTGACATATTAATAACGAAAATATAAAAGAAAATACATTTTCTTAAGTGTAACACTAGAGTGGGGGTGATAAACCGAGTATATGAACAAAATAGAGGTACAACGATGATATTTTGCCTGTAGAATATTAAATAGAAGCACAATAGTTCTCTTTAAGTTAAATAGTCAAATAACATTTAATAGTAGAATTGAACTGATTTTTGGTGCGTTTGTTGTGCTGTGAAATCGAACAGGAGAGAGAGAGGTGTAGGGGGGAAATAGTTAACAGCCCCAAATATCAAATTAAAAAAATAGAAACTACGCATGCGGATATTTGCGAAAAATAAATTTAACCTAAGTAGCGGCGTGAAATTGGGGAAGTGGGGGCGGAAAAGGCTTCGCCAAACAGCTCAATTTTGAAATTTCGATCATTTATAAAAGTAGAGGTAGATAAAGGTTATAAAGGTATAAAGATTTGTTACGAGCAAAATAGATTGCTTTGCCTTAAATTTGACAATTTTATTTCAGGAGCGAGGATTATTGGGGAGACTAATATTATATCGTAAATATAAATACGAAAATTAAAACGTAAGATTACAGTGCAGTTTTAATTACGTAAATGAGTTGCTGTAATATCGAATTGGTAGTGCTTGATTGGAGGAGAGGGTGGCGCTGGGGTTCAGTACTAAGTAACGGTGGTGTTAGAAGTAGTGGCGATAGATTATTAATGGCTCTTAGAGGTAACCGTGTTGCAGAATAATATTATATCGTAAATATAAATACGAAAATTAGAAAGTAAGATTACAGTGCAGTTTTAATTATGTAATTGAATTGCTGTAATATTGAATTGGTAGTGCCTGATGGGAGAGAGGGTGGCGCCGGGGTTCAGGACACCAAGTAACAGTGGTGTTAGAAGAAGTAGCGATAGATAATAATGGCTCTGGGAGGTAACCGTGTTGTAGAATATGTGCTTTGGTGCTGAAAATGTGGGCGGCGGTTCAGGGGATTAAATTGAAAGTACAATAACGGGAAGGATAAGGGCTAGAGATGAGATTACCAGGAGCGAAACGCTAGGCTTTCTTAAAAACATAAATGAATTGATGTAATTAATAGGTTTACATTGAAATGAGTGAAAATTAATTTTATCAAGCATTTATCTTATCGAATAATTATTAAAAAATAATGTACTTCTAAAGATGAAATTTAGTATGCAGGTTGCCAGTATGGTATTAATTTTGAAAACTAATTGCTAAGAGATTAGTAAGCAGGGGGTGAAAGCGCAGGATTATTTAATGATTGCTCGAAATCGGGTGCGATAGGAATGTGCCCTAATAAGCGATGATGCTCATTTGGGCTGTGGTGTTGCAATTAGGCGCATTGTGGCAGAGGTGCAGATGAATACAATTGATAGTGCGAGAACGATACAGAGCATGGAGCCAATAGGTGATGATTGGTGTTTAGGGGCGGGGCAGTGGACATTGTTTAATACTGTGCTTCATTAGGGTAAATTGGATAATTTTACGCAGGGAACAGGATTATTTAAGAATTATTTAATTATAGCGGTAGAGCGGGGCGCTGTGAAAGTACTCTAAGGACCGACGATGCTCAGGAAAGAAGCGATACAGAGTGCTGAAGGAAGGAGGCGCCCCATGGCGGAAGTTTAGAATAATCAAATTAAAAGTTCAGACACGTAAGAGAGCATGGGCCAAGAGGTGATGATTTGAGCTTATAAGCGGGGGCACTGCAGACTGGCCAATACAGTGCTTTATTACTGTAAATGAGAAAAGAATTATAACAAAATAAGAAAACATAAATTTAAAAAACAATACATTTTAGCGAAAATTACTTAAAAATAATATTTTGCATTATTTTCAATTTAGGAAATAACTTTTATTTAGTCACAAATATTATATACACGTCGCTTTGCGACGGGGCGAAGCGCTAGTCTTTACTATTATAATGTTTGTAATGTTCCAATTTAACATGGAAAACTCATAAGAACTCATAGATATTTATATATATATATATATATATTTCCGGTAACAAAATCTGTATGGTATCTTCTAAACGGCGCCTACAAAGTTTTTTAAATTTTGATATTATATAAAGGACGAATTTCTAAGACTTCCTACGTCCCTGAATTTTTCCCTGAATTTCCCTGGAAAAAATTATTCTGGAAAAACTGGAAAATTTGAAAAAATACTTTTGCAAATATCTGACGAACTAGAAAAGATAGGAAACTGAAATTTGGTATGTGTATTGAGATCATAATTGTGCACATTTGCCAATAGTTGGACATTTAAAATTTAAGTTCAGTAGCGGCGCGAATTTCCGGGGGCAATGTTAGAATAGAGTTAGGACGTTCAAATTTAATATGTAGGCTCGCTCTAGAGTGTTATTAATGAAAAAAAATAAAGAGCCCCAAATTTCCAGTGGCGGCGGGAGTTGAGTTAGTAAAAGCCAGAAATATTGAAAAAGTAGTAATAAAACTTAGGGCATGTATTGAGACACTAATTGCGAATGTTGCCAATAAATGGATTACCAAAATATTAATTCAGTAGCGGCGTGATTTTTTGGGGGCAATGTTGCAACAGAGCTAGAACGTTGATATTTGGAACGTGGGCTCTATATAGAGTGTCATTAAAGACAAACTATAGAAAACTGCAACTTTCCAGAGGCGGCGGGCGCTGGGGGCCAAAAACCAGAAATATGAAATATATAGAAATAAAAGGCTATAGTTTAGATTATATGTTCTTAGATATAAATAAAATAGATCCCTGTGTTAAAATTTGACAAACTTGTTCAGTAGCGCAGGTATGTGGGGGGGTAATAATGCTAAATATAAATACAAAGCTAAAATTTAGTATGCAGATATAGATTGACAAATTAATAACACAAATATAAAAAAAAAATCCTTTTCTTAAGTGTAACACTAGAGTGGGGAGTGATAAACCGAGTATAAGAACAAAATAGAGGTACAACGATGATATTTTGCATGTAGAATATTAAATAGAAGCACAATAGTTCTCTATAAGTTAGATAGTCAAATTACATTCAATAGTAGAATTGAATTGATTTTTGGTGCGTTTGTTGTGCTGTGAAATCGAACAGCAGTGAGGGGTATAGGGAAGAAATAGTTAACAGCCCCAAATATAAAAAAATAGAAAAAGTGGAAAAATAGAAACTATGCATGTGCATATTTGCGAAAATAAATTTAACGTTAGTAGCAACGTGAAATTGGGGAAGTGGGGGCGGGAAAACGCTTTGCCAAAGAACTCAATTTTGAAATTTCGATCATTTATAAAGGTAGGGGTAGATAAAGGTAGAGAGAGTTCTTACGAGCAAAATAGATTGCTATGCCTAAAATTTGACAATTTTATTTCAGGAGCGGGGATTAATGGGGAGACTAATATTATGACGTAAATATAAATACGAAATATAGAATGTAAGATTACAGTACCGTTTTAATCATGTAAATGAATTGCTGTCATATCGAATTTGTAGTGCCTGATTGGAGAAGAGTGTGGCGCTGGGGTTCAGAACTAAGTAACGGTGGTGTTAGAAGTAGTAACGATATATTATAATGGCTCTGGGAGGTAACCGTGTTGCAGAATATGTGCTTTGGTGCTAAAAGTGTGGGTGGCTAGGCTTTCTTAAAAACATAAATGAATTGATGTAATTAGTAGGTTTACATTGAAATTAGTGAAAATTTTATCAAAGATTTATCTTATCGAATAATTATTAAAAAATAATGTACTTCTAAGGATGAAATTTAGTATGCAGGTTGCCAGTAAAGTTGGAAAATGTGGAAAACTAATTGTTAAGAGATTAGTACGCAGGGGGTGGAAGCGCAGAATTATTTAATTATTGCGCTAAACAAGGGGTATAGGAAAGTGCCCTAATAAGCGATGATGTTCAGTTAAGCTGTAGTGTTGCAAGTGGGCGCATTATGGCAAAGGTGCAGATAATTACATTTAAAAGTGCGAGAACGATACAGAGCATGGAGCCAAGAGATAATTGATGTTTAGGGGCGGGGCAGTGGACATTGTTCAATACTGTGCTTCATTATGGTAAATGATAATTTTACGCAGCGGGGGCGCTGTGAAAGTATTCTAGGGACCGACGATGCTTACGGAAGAAGCGATGCAGAGTGCTAAAAGTAGGAGGCGCTTCATGGCAGAAGTTTAGAGGAATCAAATTAAAAGTTCGGAAACGTAAGAGAGCATGGAGCCAAGAGGTGACGATTGGGGCTTATGGGCGGGGGCACTGGAGACTGGTCAATACAGTGCTTTATTAATGTAAATAAAGGATTTATAACAAAATAATATTTTGCATTTTATTTGATCTATATACAGCAGACTTGGTGGGGGTAATGGAAAGAGAACAAGATGGGGGGGTGCTAATAGGAAGACACTACAAGATATGGACTTTAGCATACGCTGACGATATAGTCCTGTTGGCTAAAAGGGAAGGAGAGCTGCAGGAGATGGCTCACCGGCTAGGGAGATATATAGACAGGAAAGGACTAGAGTTTAATGTGGAAAAGACAAAAATTATGGTATTTAAAAAAGGGGGTGAAATAAGAGGACATAAAAGGTGGAAATAAAAGACAGAGAACATTGAGGAAGTAGAAGAATTTAAATATCTGGGCTACACTTTTAAAAGGAACAATGGAGAAGAGGCTCAGATAACGGAGGTAGCAGAGAAGGCGGGGCTAGCAATGCGACGGGTATTGGGACTAGGGGAAAAGGTATTTGGGGGGGACATACAAAAGAGAATATGGATGTTTGATAGACTGATAGCCAGTATGATGTTGTATGGAGCAGAGGTTTGGGGGTGAAAGGAGCAAGAAAAGTTGGAAAGAATACAGGTGAGATATATTAAATGGTTACTAGGGCTGAACAGGTGCACGCCAGGATACATGGCTATGGAGGAGCTAAAATGGGATAAGATACGAATTAAAACAGGGGAAAGAGCAGTAAAATACGAGGAGAAATTGAACAAAGCGGAAAGCAAAATTTTAAAGAAAATAAGAGAGGATAGCATAAAGAATGGCGGGGGAGGGAGGTACAAAAAAGACAAAATAGTACTTTGAAAGGAATGGAATGGCGATCGAGGGGGCAGAGGGGAGAAGAGAAGGAGGCGTAAGTGTAGAAGAAGAGCTAAGGAGAAGGGATAAGAAGATGCAACAGCAGGAGAGAATGGGAAAAATAGAAAAAAGTAACTACAATAAAAGATATAAAAGGTTATAAGAAAATACTGTGCCTCAGTACCTTATAGAGAAAGACATAAAACACATAAGAAGAACAGCAAGGTTTAGATTGGGAAATGAGGAAAAAGGAAACAGATACTGGGAAAAGAGGGAGGAAAGAAAGTGTAGAGTGTGCGGAGCATAGGACGAAACACTGGAGCATATTAAGCTTGAGTGTAAGGAAAAAGTAGCTAGCGAAACTAATATTGGCCAGTTATTAAAGGGAGGCAGTGAAGGAAAGAGGTGGATGGCGGAAATAGTAAGATGGAAAGGAAAAACAGAAGAATAAATAAGTTAGTGGAGAATAATGTAAATTTAATTGTAAGTTGAAGTATTTGAAATGTATTAAGAATGTAGATTGTAAAGCCGAAAGGCGAACAATAAACAATATTTCAAGATTATTTTCTATTTATCAAAAAACTTTTATTTATTCACAAATATTAAATACACGTCGCTTTGCGACGGGGCGAAGCGCTAGTCTTACTATTATAATGTTCGTAATGTTCCAATTTAACATGGAAAACTCATAAGAACTAATAGATATTTATATATATACTAGCTTTTACCCCCGTCGCAAGCGACGTCTGTCTTTTGTGTGTGGCTTGAACTTCATGTAAAAATTTAAATTCCAGTAACGTTTACCCCCGTCGCAAAGCGAAGTCTTTTTGACGTGTATGATTTGAAACCAATAAAATAATTCGTAATTACATTTCATATTTAACTGTTCTATGTTTAAATTGAAATAATAAATAAACTCGCGCACATATACATGACATATAAATTGACTAAAAAAAATTATTTTTTTTAACAAAATAAAAAATATTTTCAATTTATGCGTTATTTGACCAACTTTTTTTCAAAATTTGGGATTTTTTTTTTCGATTCGTAAATAAGTTACCAAGATTAGCCTATATACAAAATTTCAACTTTCTGGCACAATTTTTACTCTCGGCAAATACTGCCCCCGTGCCCCCAAATAAAATTTTGGAATTTTGAATTTTTTTTTATTAATAATATACTTAATTATTCTAGAATCCAGAATATGAACTTTCTCCAAAGTTCCCTACCGGGCCCCCGAATTTCTTCAACCCCCCCTTTTTCACTTTTTGAATTTCTAATTTTTGAAAAATGTCAGCATTGAATACCTTAATACACATGCAAAATTTCAACTTTCTATCTTTTACGAATTAAAAGTAATACAGCAAAAAAGGGTTCACTTTTTTTCCAGTTTTTCCAAAATTACGGGTTTCCAGGAAAATCAGGGAAAAATTCGAGGACGCCAAAAGTCTTAGAATTTTTTTCTCTACGAAATAGGAAATTTTTAAAAACTTCCATGGAGCCGTTTTCGAGCTACCATACGAATCGCGTAAACATATAAGAATATAAGAATATAAGAATAAGAAAACAAACATACACCTCGGACATTATAATATAAGATAGCTTTTACCCCCGTCGCAAGCGACGTCTGTTTTTTGTGTGTGGCTTGAATTTCATGTCAAAATTTAATTCCATTTTTAAACTGAAATAATAAATAAATTCGTCCTATATTAATTTTTAACAATTAATTTTTCATTCAAACTGACTAATAGACCAGGGTAGAAGCCGTCAAAAATAATTAAAAACAAAAAAAAATTAAAGTAGAATGAAACCTATTGGAAATGGCAGGGAATACTACTAAAATGAAAGGAAAAATAAATTACAGTCGATCTGAGGTTGGGAAGGGGTGGTTTTAAGGGTAAAAATCGGTAAATCTCGATTTCCGGCAAAACTACAAGTCCTATCGAAAAAAGTTAAATGGCAAAGTTGTAGATAATAAAAAGATCTACAACTTTTGTATCTACACTTTTACTCCATAACCTCAAAATTCATGTAAAAAATCCAAAAAACCACATTTTTGATTTATTATTTATATCTTTTACAAAAAAATTTTTTTTTTCATGATATTTAGTGAAAACTTACCTCTTTATGTCCCAAACACACTGGAATTTTGAAGATTTAAAATATTAATTTTTTCACCCTATTTTGACTCGATATCGAAAAAAAACCCTAATTTTCAATCGAAAATTCTCACGTCAAAATATCTGATTTTTCAAAAAAGTCGGTGGGCTTTTGTTCGCTGAAATCTCTATTTTCTGATGGTGTAAAAAAAAATATACATTACTATGGAAAAATTTTTCAGAAAATGCAAAAAAACGAAAAATACTAAAATTCGAAATTTTTTTTTTAATCTTTATGTACAATTTTGAGGTATTCATTAAAATTTTTACTTTAATTACTCGAAAAACGTTAGGTTCCATGTTAGATTAATAAACAAAAAAATTAAGATAAGTTAATAAGTTAAGTTAATTAAGATTAAGTTAGATTAATAAACGAAAAAACGAACAAAAAGCCCACCGACTTTTTTGAAAAATCAGATATTTTGACGTGAGAATTTTCGATTGAAAATTAGGGTTTTTTTTTCGATATCGAGTCAAAATAGGGTGAAAAAATTAATATTTTAAATCTTCAAAATTCCAGTGTGTTTGGGACATAAAGAGGTAAGTTTTCACCAAATATCATGAAAAAAAAAATTTTTTTGTAAAAGATATAAATAAAAAATCAAAAATGTGGTTTTTTGGATTTTTTACATGAATTTTGAGGTTATGGAGTAAAAGTGTAGATACAAAAGTTGTAGATCTTTTTATTATCTACATCTTTGCAATTTAACTTTTTTCGATAGGACTTGTAGTTTTGCCGGAAATCTAGATTTACCGATTTTTACCCTTAAAACCTCACCCCCTACCCCTTCCCAACCTCAGATCGACTGTAATTTATTTTTCCTTTCATTTTAGTAGTATTCCCTTCCATTTCCAATAGGTTTCATTCTACTTTAATTTTTTTATGTTTCTAAAATTATCTACCCTGGTCTATAAGGAAATATAATTTTTATATCAAAATAAAAAATATTTTCAATTCATGCGTTATTTGACCAACTTTTTTTCAAAATTTGGGATTTTTTTTCGATTAGTAAATAAGTTACCACGGTTAGCCTATATACAAAATTTCAACTTTCTAGCACAATTTTTACACTCGGAAATTACTGCCCCCCGTGCCCCTAAATAAAATTTTGAAATTTTGAATTTTTCTTTTATTAATAATACACTTAATTATTCTAGAATCCAGAATATGAACTTTCTTCAAAGTTTTCTACCAGGCCCCCGAATTTCTTCAACCCCCCCTTTTTCAATTTTTGAATTTCTAATTTTTGAGAAATGTCAGCATAAAATACCTTAATACACATGCAAAATTTCAACTTTCTATCTTTTACGAATTAAAAGTAACACAGCAAAAAAGGCTCACTTTTTTTTCCAGTTTTTCCAAAATTACGGGTTTCCAGGAAATTCAGGGAAAAATCCTGGGACGCCAAAAGTCTTAAAAAAATTTTCTCTACAAAACAGGCAATTTTCAAAAACATTGACGAAGCCGTTTTCGCGCTGCCATACAAAATTTACTACCAAACATATAAGAATATAAGATCTCTAGAGCTTACCCCCGTCGCAATGCGACGTCCTTTGGTCGAGTATGATTTGAATCCAATAAAATAATTCCTAATTACATTTCATATTTAATTCTATTTTTAAATTGAAATAATAAATAAACTCGCCACACATATAAACTGACTATTAAAAATTTTTTTTTTTTTACAAAATATTTGACCAACTTTTTTTCAAAATTTGGGATTTTTTTTTTGATTCGTAAATTAGGTACCAAAGTTAGCCTATATAAAAAATTTCAACTTTCTAGCACAATTTTTACACTCGGAAATTACTGCCCCCCGTGCCCCCAAAAAAAAATTTGAAATTTTGAATTTTTTTTTATTGATAATATACTTAATTATTCCAGAATCCAGAATATGAACTTTCTCCAAAGTTCCCTACCGGGCCCCCGAATTTCTTCAACCCCCCCTTTTTCACTTTTTGAATTTCTAATTTTTGAGAAATGTCAGCATTGAATACCTTAATACACATGCAAAATTTCAACTTTCTATCTTTTACGAATTAAAAGTAATACAGCAAAAAAGGAATCACTTTTTTTCCAGATTTTCCAAAATTACAGGTTTCCAGGAAATTCAGAGAAAAATCCGGGGACGCCAAATGTCTTAGAATTTTTTTCTCTACGAAATAGGAAATTTTCAAAAACATTGATGGAGCCGTTTTCGCGCTGCCATACAAAATTCAGTACCAAACATATAAGAATATAAACAAACACCTGGGACATTATAATATACTAGCTTTTACCCCCGTCGCAAGCGACGTCTGTTTTTTGTGTGTGGCTTGAATTTCATGTCAAAATTTAAACTCATTTTTAAATTGAAATAATAAATAAACTCGTCCTATATTAATTTTACATATAATAACAATTAATTTTTCATACAAACTGACCAAAAAAATATATTTATAATATTAAAATAAAAAATATTTTCAATTTATGCGTTATTTGACCAACTTTTTTTCAAAATTTGGGATTTTTTTTGATTAGTAAATAAGTTACCAAGGTTAGCCTATATACAAAATTTCAACTTTCTAGCACAATTTTTACATTCGAAAAATATTGTCCCCCGTGCCCCCAAATAAAATTTTGAATTTTCTATTATTGATAATATACTTATTTATTCTAGAATTTAGAATATGAACTTTCTTTGACGTTTCCTACCGGGCCCCCGAATTTCTTCAACCCCCCCTTTTTTAATTTTTGAATTTCTAATTTTTGAGAAATGTCAGCGTTGAATACCTTAATACACATGCAAAATTTCATCTTTCTATAATTTACGAATTAAAAGTAATACAGCAAAAAAGGGCTCACTTTTTTTCCATTTTTTCCCAAATTACGGGTTTCCAGGAAATTCAGGGAAAAATCCGGGGATGCTAGAAGTCTTAGATTTTTTTCTCTTTAAAGTCCCTTTTAAAGTCTAAGGTTTACCCCCGTCGCAGAGCGATGTCTTTTTGGCGTGTATCATTTAAATCCAATAAAATAATTCGTAATTAAATTTCATATTTAACTGTTCTATTTTTAAATTGAAATAATAAATAAACTCGCGCACATATACACACATATAAATTGATTAAAAAAATATTTTTTTTTTATCAAAATAAAAAATATTTTCAATTTATGCGTTAAATGACCAACTTTTTTTCAAAATTTGGGATTTTTTTTTTCGATTCGTAAATAAGTTACCAAGGTTAGCCTATATACAAAATTTTAACTTTCTAGCACAATTTTTACTCTCGAAAAATACTGCCCCCGTGCCCCCCAATAAAATTTTAAAATTTTGAATTTTTTTTTATTATTAATATACTTAATTATTCTAGAATCCAGAATATGAACTTTCTCCAAAGTTCCGTAACGGGCCCCCAAATTTCTGTAACCCCCCCTTTTTCAATTTTTGAATTTCTAATTTTTGAGAAATGTCAGCATTGAATACCTTAATACACACACCAAATTTCAGTTTTCTATCTTTTCTAGTTCGTCAGATATTTGCAAAAGTATTTTTTCGAATTTTCCAGTTTTTCCAGAATAATTTGTTCCAGGGAAATTCAGGGAAAAATTCAGGGACGTAGAAAGTCTTAGAAATTCGTCCTTTACATAATATCAAAATTTAAAAAACTTTGTAGGCGCCGTTTAGAAGATACCATACAGATTTTGTTACCGGAAATATATATATATATATATATATATAAATATCTATGAGTTCTTATGAGTTTTCCATGTTATATTGGAACATTACGAACATTATAATAGTAGATGATATATATTTATATATATTTCCGGTAACAAAATCTATATGGTATCTTCTAAACGGCGCCTACAAAAATTTTTAAATTTTGATATTATGTAAAGGACGAATTTCTAAAACTTTCTGCGTCCCTGAATTTTAACCTGAATTTCCCTGGAAAAAATTATTCTGGAAAAACTGGAAAATTCGAAAAAATACTTTTGCTAATATCTGACGAACTAGAAAAGATAGAAAACTGAAATTTGGTATGTGTATTGAGATCATAATTGTGCACATTTTCCCATAGTTGGAAATTTGAAATTTAAGTTCAGTAGCGGCGCGAATTTCTGGGGGCAATGTTAGAATAGAGTTAGGACGTTCAAATTTAATATGTAGGCTCGCTGTAGACAGTAATTAATGAAAAAAAATAAACAGCCCAAAATTTCCAGTGGCGGCGGGAGTTGAGACAGTAAAAGCCAGAAATATTGAAAATGTAGTATTATAACTTAGGGTATGTATGGAGACACTAATTGCGCATGTTTGCCAATAATTAGATTACCAAAATTTTAATTCAGTAGCGGCGTGAATTTTTGGGGGCAATGTCGCAACAGAGCTAGAACGTTAAAATTTGGAACGGGGGCCATATATAGAGTGTCATTAAAGACACACTATAGAAATTTGCAACTTTCCAGAGGCGGCGGGCGCTGGGGGCCAAAAACCAGATATTTGAAATATATGGAGATGAAAGGCTATAGTTTAGAATATATATTCTTAGATACAAATAAAATAGATCCTCATGCTTAAATTTGACAAACTTGTTCAGTAGCGGTGGTATGTGGGGGGTACTAATGCTAAAATTTAAATACAAAGCTGAAATTTAGTATGCAGGTATAGATTGACATATTTATTGCGAAAATATAAAAAGAACTACATTTTCTTAAGTGCAACATTAGAGTGGCGGGTGATAAATCGAATATAAGAACAATATAGAGGTACAACGATGATATTTTGCATGTAGAATATTAAATAGAAGCTAAATAGTTCTCTATAAGTCAGATATTCAAATTACATTCAGTAGTAGAATTGGATTGATTTTTGGTGCGTTTGTTGTGCTGTGAAATCGAACAGGAGTGAGAGGTATAGGGGGGAAATAGTTAACAGCCCCAAATATTAAAAAATAGAAAAAGTGCAAAAATAGAAACTATGCACGTGCATATTTGCGAAAATAAATTTAACCTTAGTAGCGGCGTGAAATTGGAGAAGTGGGGGCATGAAAACGCTTTGCCAAAGAACTCAATTTTGAAATTTCGATCATTTATAAAAGTAGGGGTAAAGGTAGTGAGAGTTGTTACGAGCAAAATAGATTGCTACGCCTAAAATTTGACAATTTTATTTCAGGAGCGGGGATTAATGGGGAGACTAATATTATAACGTATATATAAATACGAAATATAGAGTGTAAGATTACAGTACAGTTTTAATCATGTAAATGAATTGCTGTAATAGCGAATTGGTAGTGTCTGATTGGAGAAGAGTGTGGCGCTGGGGTTCAGTTCTAAGTAACGGTGGTGTTAGAAGTAGTGGCGATAGATTATAATGGCTCTGGGAGGTAACCGTATTGCAAAATATGTGCTTTGGTGCTGAAAGTGTGGGTGGCGGGGTATGGGGATTGAATCGAAAGTGCAATAACGGTAAGGAAAAGGCCTAGAGATGAGATTATTAGGAGCGAACTGCTGGCTTTCTTAAAAACATAAATGAATTGATGTAATTAGTAGGTTTACATTGAAATTAGCGAAAATTTTATCAAAGATTTATCTAATCGAATAATTATTAAAAAATAATGTACTTCTAAGGATGAAATTTAGTATGTAGGTTGCCAGTAAAGTATTAATTTGGAAAACTAATTGTTAAGAGATTAGTACGCAGGGGGTGGAAGCGCAGGATTATTTAATGATTGCGCTAAACGGGGGGTATAGGAAAGTGCCCTAATAAGCGATGATGTTCAGTTAAGCTGTAGTGTTGCAAGTGGGCGCATTATGGCAAAGGTGCAGATGATTACATTTCAAAGTGCGAGAACGATACAGAGCATGGAGCCAAGATGTGATTGATGTTTAGGGGCGGGGCAGTGGACATTGTTCAATACTGTGCTTCATTATGGTAAATGATAATTTTACGCAGCGGGGGCGCTGTGAAAGTACTCTAAGGACCGACGATGCTCAGGGAAGAAGCGATGCAGAGTGCTAAAAGTAGGAGGCGCTTTATGGCAGAAGTTTAGAGGAATCAAATTAAAAGTTCGGAAACGTAAGAGAGCATGGAGCCAAGAGGTGACGATTGGGGCTTATGGGCGGGGGCACTGGAGACTGGTCAATACAGTGCTTTATTACTGTAAATAAAGGAATTATAACAAAATAATATTTTGCATTTTATTTGCGAAATATACAGCAGACTTGGAGGGGGTAATGGAAAGAGGACAAGATGGGGGGGGTGCTAATAGGAAGACACTACAAGATATGGACTTTAGCATACGCTGACGATATAGTCCTGTTGACAAAAAGGGAAGGAGAGCTGCAGGAGATGGCTCACCGGCTAGGGAGATATATAGACAGGAAAGGACTAGAGTTAAATGTGGAAAAGACAAAAATTATGGTATTTAAAAAAAGGGGTGGAAAAATAAGACATAAAAAGTTAGAAATACAAGACAGAGGACATTGAGGAAGTAGAAGAATTCAAATATATGGGCTACACTTTTAAAAAGAACAATGGAGAAGAGGCTCAGATAAGGGAGGTAGCAAAGAAGGCGGAGCTAGCAATGCGACGGGTATGGGACTAAGGGAAAAGGTATTTGGGGGGGACATACAAAAGAGAATATGGATGTTTGATAGACTGATAGCCAGTATGATGTTGTATGGAGCAGAGGTTTGGAGGTGGAAGGAGCAAGAAAAGTTGGCAAGAATACAGGTGAGATATATTAAATGGTTACTATGGCTGGACAGGTGCTCGCCAGGATACATGGCTATGGAGGAGCTAAAAAGGGATAAGATACGAATTAAAACAGGGGAAAGAGCAGTAAAATACGAGGAGAAATTCCACAGAGCGAAAAGCAAAATTTTAAAGAAAATAAGAGAGGATAGCATAAAGAATGGGGAAAGGAGGAGGTACAAAAAAGAGAAAATAGTACTTTGAAAGGAATGGAATGGCGATCGAGGAGGCAGAGAGGAGAAGAGAAGGAGGTGGAAGAGGAGCTAAGGAGAAGGGATAAGGAGATACAACAGCAGGAGAGAATGGGAAAAATAGAAAAGAGTAACTACAATAAAAGATATAAAAGGTTATAAGAAAATACTGTGCCTCATTACCTTATAGAAAAATACATAAAACACATAAGAAGAATAGCAAGGTTTAGATTGGGAAATGAGGAAAAAGGAAACAGATACTGGGAAAAGAGTGGGGAAAGAAAGTGTAGAGTGTGCGGAGCGGAGGACGAAACACTGGAGCACATTAGGTTTGAGTGTAAGGAAAAAGTAGCTAGCGAAAGGAATATTGGCCAGCTATTAAAGGGAGGCAGTGAAGGAAAGAGGTGGATGGCGGAAATAGTAAGAAGGAAAGGAAAAACAAAAGAATAAATAAGTTGGTGGAGAATAATGTAAATTTAATTGTAAGTTGAAGTATATGAAATGTATTAAGAATGTAGATTGTAAAGCCGAAAGGCGAAAAATAAACAATATTTCAGGATTATTTTCGATTTTTAAAATAACTTTTCTTATTCACAAATATTAAATACACGTCGCTTTGCGACGGGGCGAAGCGCTAGTCCTATATTATAATGTCCCAGGTGTATATTTGTGTTCTTATATTCTTATATTCTTATATGTTTATATGTTTGGTTCGAATTTTGTATGGCATCTCGAAAACGGCTCCAGGGAAGTTTTTGAAAATTGCCTATTTCGTAGAGAAAAAAATTCTAAGACTTTTGGCGTCCCCGGATTTTTCCCTGAATTTCCTGGAAACCCGTTATTTTGAAAAAACTGGAAAAAAAGTGAGCCCTTTATTGCTGTATTACTTTGAGTTGGTAAGAGATAGAAAGTTGAAATTTTGCATCTGTATTAAGGTAATCAATGTTGATATTTCTCAAAAATTAGAAATTCAAAAAATGAAAAAGGGGGGGTTGAAGAAATTCGGGGGCCCGGTACGGAACTTTGGATAAAGTTCATATTCTGGATTCTAGAATAATTAAATATATTATTAATAAAAAAAAATTCAAAATTCCAAAATTTTATTTGGGGGCACGGGGGCAGTATTTGCCGAGAGTAAAAATTGTGCCAGAAAGTTGAAATTTTGTATACAGGCTAATCTTGGTAACTTATTTACGAATCGAAAAAAAAAATCCCAAATTTTGAAAAAAAGTTGGTCAAATAACGCATAAATTCAAAAAAATTTTTTTTTTGTTAAAAAAAAAAATTTTTTTTAGTCAATTTATATGTGTCTGCATATGTGCGAGTTTATTTATTATTTCAATTTAAAAATAGAACAGTTAAATATGAAATTTAATTAAGAATTATTTTATTGGATTCAAATGATACACGCCAAAAAGACGTCGCATTGCGACGGGGGTAAACTCAAGTATATTATAATGTCCGAAGTGTATATTTATATTCTTATATGTCTAATATGTTTATGTGTTTATGTGTTTGGTTCGAATTTTGTATGGCATCTCGAAAACGGCTCCAGGGAAGTTTTTAAAAATTTCCTATTTCGTAGAGAAAAAAATTCTAAGACTTTTGGCGTCCCCGAATTTTTCCCTAAATTTTCTGGAAACCCGTAATTTTGGAAAAACTGGAAAAAAAGTGATCCCTTTTTTGCTGTATTACTTTTAATTCGTAAAAGATAGAAAGTTGAAATTTTGCATGTGTATTAAAGTATTCAATGCTGACATTTTTCAAAAATTAGAAATTCAAAAAGTGAAAAAGGGGGGGTTAAAGAAATTTGGGGGCCCGGTAGGGAACTTTGGAGAAAGTTCATATTCTGGATTCTAGAATAATTAAGTATATTATTAATAAAAAAAAAATTCAAAATTTTAAAATTTTATTGGGGGGCACGGGGGCAGTATTTGCCGAGAGTAAAAATTGTGCTAGAAAGTTGAAATTTTGTATATAGGCTAACCTTGGTAACTTATTTACGAATGGAAAAAAAAATCCCAAATTTTGAAAAAAAGTTGTTCAAATAACGCATAAATTCAAAATATTTTTTATTTTGATATAAAAAATGTATTTTCTTAGTCAGTTTGTATGAAAAATTAATTGTTATTAAATGTAAAATCAATATAGGACGAGTTTATTTATTATTTCAATTTAAAAATGGAATTAAATTTTGACATGAAATTCAAGCCACTCACAAAAAACAGACGTCGCTTGCGACGGGGGTAACAGCTAGTATTCTTATATGTTTATGTGTTTACATGTTTGGTTCGAATTTTGTATGGCATCTCGAAAACGGGTCCAGGGAAGTTTTTAAAAATTTCCTATTTCGTAGAGAAAAAAATTTTAAGACTTTTGGCGTCCCCGGATTTTTCCCTGAATTTTCTGGAAACCCGTAATTTTGGAAAAACTGGAAAAAAAGTGAGCCCTTTTTTGCTGTATTACTTTTAATTCGTAAAAGATAGAAAGTTTAAATTTTGCATGTGCATTAAGGTATTCAATGCTGACAATTCTTAAAAACTAGAAATTCAAAAAGTGAAAAAGGGGGGGTTAAAGAAATTCGGGGGCCCGGTAGGGAACTTTGGAGAAAGTTCATATTCTGAATTCTAGAATAATTAAGTATATTATAAATTTAAAAAAAATTCAAAATTTCAAAATTTTATTGGGGGGGCACAAAGGCAGTATTTGCCGATAGTAAAAATTGTGCTAGAAAGTTGAAATTTTGTATATAGGCTAACCTTGGTAACTTATTTACGAATCGAAAAAAAAATCCCAAATTTGGAAAAAAAGTTTTTCAAATAACGCATAAATTCAAAATATTTTTTATTTTGATATAAAAATTTTATGAAAAATTAATTGTTATTAAATGTAAAATCAATATAGGACGAGTTTATTTATTATTTCAATTTAAAAATGGAATTAAATTTTGACATGAAATTCAAGCCACTCACAAAAAACAGACGTCGCTTGCGACGGGGGCAAAAGCTAGTATATATATATTTATATATATTTCCGGTAACAAAATCTATATGGTATCTTCTAAACGGCGCCTACAAAGTTTTTTAAATTTTGATATTATGTAAAGGACGAATTTCTAAGACTTTCTACGTCCCAGAATTTTCCCCTGAATTTCCCTGGAAAGAAATATTCTGGAAAAACTGGAAAATTCGAAAAAATACTTTTGCAAATATCTGACGAAATATAAAAGATAGAAAACTGAAATTTGGTGTGTGTATTAAGATCACAATTGTGCACATTTGCCAATAGTTGGACATTTGAAATTTGAGTTCAGTAGCGGCGCGAATTTCCGGGGGCAATGTTAGAATAGAGTTAGGACGTTCAAATTCAACATGTAGGCTCGCTGTAGACAGTTTTTAATGAAAAAAAATAAACAGCCCCAAATTTCCAGTGCCGGCGGGAGTTGAGACAGTAAAAGCCAGAAATATTGAAAAAGTAGTATTAAAACTTAGGGTATGTATTGAGACACTAATTGTGCATGTTTGCCAATAATTGTATTTCCAAAATTTAAATTCAGTAGCGGCGTGATTTTTTGAGGGCAATGTTTCAACAGAGCTAGAACGTTGATATTTAGAACGTGGGCCCTATATAGAGTGTCATTAAAGACAAACTATAGAAAACTGCAACTTTCCAGAGGCGGCGGGCGCTGGGGGCCAAAAACCAGAAATATGAAATATATAGAGATGAAGGGCTAGAGTTTAAAAAATATGTTCTTAGATACAAATAAAATAGATCCCCGTGATAAAATTTAACAAACTTGTTCAGTAGCGCAGGTATGTGGGGGGTACTAATGCTAAAATATAAATACAATGCTGAAATTTAGTATGCAGATATAGATTGACATATTAATAACGAAAATATAAAAAAACTACATTTTCTTAAGTGCAACACTAGAGTGGGGGGTGATAAACCGAGTATAAGAACAAAATAGAGGTACAACGATGATATTTTGCATGTAGAATATTAAATAGAAGCACAATAGTTCTCTATAAGTAAGATAGTCAAATTACATTCAATAGTAGAATTGAATTAATTTTTGGTGCGTTTGTTGTGCTGTGAAATCGAACAGGAATGAGAGGTATAGGGGGGAAATAGTTAACAGCCCCAAATATCAAAAAATAGAAAAAGTGAAAAAATAGAAACTATACATGTGCATATTTGCGAAAATAAATTTAACCTTAGTAGCGGCGTGAAATTGGGGAAATAGGGGCGGGAAAGGCTTTGCCAAAGAGCTCAATTTTGAAATTTCGATCATTTATAAAAGTAGAGGTAGATAAAGGTTATAAAGGTAGAGAGAATTGTTACGAGCAAAATAGGTTGCTATGCCTAAAATTTGACAATTTTATTTCAGGAGCGGGGATTAATGTGGAGACTAATATTATATCGTAAATATAAATACGAAAACTAGAACGGAAGATTACAGTGCAGTTTTAATTATGTTAATGAATTGCTGTAATATTAAATTGGTAGTGTCTGATTAGAGGAGAAGGTGGCGCCGGGGTTCAGAACACCAAGTAACGGTGGTGTTAGAAGAAGTAGCGATAGATTATAATGGCTCTGGGAGGTAACCGTGTTGTAGAATATGTGTTTGGTGCTGGAAATGTGGGCGGCGGTTCAGGGGATTAAATTGAAAGTACAATAACGGGAAGGATATGGGCTAGAGATGAGATTATTAGGAGCGAACAGCTAGGCTTTCTTAAAAACATAAATGAATTGATGTAAATAGTAGGTTTAAATTGAAATGAGTGAAAATTAATTTTAACAAGCATTTATCTTATCGAATAATTATTAAAAAATAATGTACTTCTAAGAATGAAATTTAGTATGTAGGTTGCCAGTAAGGTGTTAATTTTGAAAACTAATTTTTAAGAGATTAGTACGCAGGGGGTGAAAGCGCAAGATTATTTAATGATTGCGGTAAAACGGGGGCGATATGAAAGTACCTTAATGAGCGATGATGCTTAGGTGGGCTGTGGTGTTGCAAGTGGGCACATTGTGGCAGAGGTGCAGAGGAATACAATTGAAAGTGCGAGAACGATACAGAGCATGGAGCCAAGAGGTGATGATTGGTATTTAGGGGCGGGGCAGTGGACATTGTTCAATACTGTGCTTCATTAGGGTAAACGATAATTTTACACAGAGAGAAGGAAACGAAGGATTATCCTATATTATAATGTCCCAGGTGTATATTTATATTCTTATCATATATTATAATGTCCCAGGTGTATATTTATATTCTTATAGTCTTATCATCTTATATTATAATGTCCGAGGTGTATGTTTGTTTTCTTATATTCTTATATGTTTATATTCTTATATTCTTATATTCTTATATGTTTACGCGATTCGTATGGTAGCTCAAAAACGGCTCCATGGAAGTTTTTAAAAATTTCCTATTTTGTAGAGAAAAAAATTCTAAGACTTTTGGCGTCCCCGGATTTTTCCCTGAATTTCCTGGTAACCCGTAATTTTGGAAAAACTAGAAAAAAAGTGTACCCTTTTTTGGTGTTTTACTTTTAAGTCGTAAAAGATAGAAAGTTGAAATTTTGCATGTGTATTAAGCTTTTTAATGCTGACATTTCTCAAAAAGTAGCAATTCAAAAATTAAAAAAGGGGGGCTTGAAGAAATTCGGGAGCCCGGTAAAGAACGTTGGAAAAAGTTCATATTCTGGATTCTAGAATAATTAAGTATATTATTAATAAAAAAAAATTCAAAATTTTATTGGGGGGCACGGAGGCAGTATTTGCCGAGAGTAAAAATTGTGCTAGAAAGTTGAAGTTTTGTATATAGGCTAACCTTGGTAACTTATTTACGAATCGAAGAAAAAAATCTCAAATTTTGAAAAAAAGTTGGTCAAATAACGCATAAATTAAAAATATTTTTTATTTTGATAAAAGAATATATTTTTTTAGTCAATTTATATGTGTTAATGTATATGTGCGCGAGTTTATTTATTATTTCAATTTAAAAATAGAATTAAATATGAATTGTAATTACGAATTATTTTATTGGATTCAAATCATACACGCCACAAAGACGTCGCCTTGCGACGGGGATAAACTCTGAACTTTAAAAGAGACTTTAAATACTTTAAAGAGAAAAAAATTCTAAGACTTTTGGCGTCCCCGGATTTTTCCCTGAATTTCCTGGAGACCCGTAATTTTGGAAAAACTGGAAAAAAAGTGAGCCCTTTTTTGCTGTATTACTTTTAATTCGTAAAAGATAAAAAGTTGAAATTTTGCATGTGTATTAAGGTATTCAATGCTGACATATCTCAAAAATTAGAAATTCAAAAATTGAAAAGTGGGGGGTTGAAGAAATTCGGGGGCACGGTAGGGAACGTTGGAGAAAGTTCATATTCCGGGTTCTAGAATAATTATGTATATTATTAATAAAAGAAAATTCAAAATTTCAAAATTTTATTTGCGGGCACGGGGGCAGTTTTTGCCGAAAGTAAAAATTGTGCAAAAAACTTGAAATTTTGTATATAGGCTAACCTTGGTAACTTATTTACGAATCAAAAATTATTTATTTTTGTATGTAAAATTTATATAGAACAAGTTAAATATTTGAATTTTAAAATGGAAATTAAATTTGACATGAAACTAAAGCCATACACAAAAGACAGACGTCGCTTGCGACGGGGGTAAAAGCTAGTATATTATAATGTCCCAGGTGTATATTTATATTCTTATATGTTTGGTTCGAATTTTGTATGGCATCTCGAAAACGGCTCCAGGGAAGTTTTTAAAAACTTCCTATTTCGTAGAGAAAAAAATTCTAAGACTTTTGGCGTCCCCGGATTTTTCCCTGAATTTCCTGGAAACCCGTAATTTTGGAAAAACTGGAAAAAAAGTGAGCCCTTTTTTGCTGTATTACTTTCAAGTCGTAAAAGATAGAAAGTTGAAATTTTGCATGTGTATTAAGCTATTTAATGCTGACATTTCTCAAAAATTAGAATTTTAAAAATAGAAAAAGGGGGGGTTGAAGAAATTCGGGGGCCCGGTAGGGAACTTTGGAGAAAGTTCATATTCTGGATTGTAGAATAATTAAGTATATTATTAATAAAAAAAAATTCAAAATTTCAAAATTTTATTTGGGGGCACGGGGGCAGTATTTTCCGAGAGTAAAAATTGTGCTAGAAAGTTGAAATTTTGTATATAGGCTAACCTTGGTAACTTATTTACGAATCGAAAAAAAAAATCCCAAATTTTGAAAAAAAGTTGGTCAAATAACGCATAAATTGAAAATATTTTTTTTTTTGATAAAAAAATAATATTTTTTTAGTCAATTTTTATGTGTGTATATGTGCGCGAGTTTATTTATTATTTCAATTTAAAAATAGAACAGTTAAATATGAAATTTAATTACGAATTATTTTATTGAATTCAAATGATACACGCCAAAAAGACGTCGCATTGCGACGGGGGTAAACTCAAGTGTATTATAATGTCCCAAGTGTATATTTATATTCTTATATGTTTATGTGTTTATATGTTTGGTTCGAATTTTGTATGGCATCTCGAAAACGGCTCCAGGGAAGTTTTTAAAAATTTCCTATTTCGTAGAGAAAAAAATTCTAAGACTTTTGGCGTCCCCGGATTTTTCCCTGAATTTCCTGGAAACCCGTAATTTTGGAAAAACTGGAAAAAAGTGATCCCTTCTTTGCTGTATTACTTTTAATTCGTATAAGATAGAAAGTTGAAAATTTGCATGTGTATTAAATTATTCAATGCTGACATTTCTCAAAAATTAGAAATTCAAAAATTAAAAAAGGGGGGGTTAAACAAATTCGGGGGCCTGGTAGGGAACTTTGGAGAAAATTCATTTTCTGGATTCTAGAATAATTAAGTATATTATTAAAAAAAAAAAAATTCAAAATTTCAAAATTTTATTGGGGGGCACGGGGGCAGTATTTGCCGAGAGTAAAAATTGTGCTAGAAAGTTGAAATTTTGTATATAGGCTAATCTTGGTAACTTCTTTACGATTCGAAAAAAAAATCCCAAATTTTGAAAAAAAGTTGGTCAAATAACGCATAAATTGAAAATATTTTTTATTTTGATAAAAAAAATATATTTTTTCAGTCAATTTATATGTGTCAATGTATATGTGCGAGTTTATTTATTATTTCAATTTAAAAATAGAACAGTTAAATATGAATTGCAATTACGAATTATTTTATTGAATTCAAATATACACGCCAAAAAGACGCTTTACGACGGGGGTAAACTCTGGTGGAAATAAAATTTTTACATGAAGTTCAAGCCACACACAAAAGACAGACGTCGCTTGCGACGGGGGTAAAAGCTAGTATTCTTATATTCTTATATTCTTATATGTTTGGTTCGAATTTTGTATGGCATCTCGAAAACGGCTCCAGGGAAGTTTTTAAAAATTTCCTATTTCGTAGAGAAAAAAATTCTAAGACTTTTGGCGTCCCCGGATTTTTCCTTGAATTTCCTGGAAACCCGTTATTTTGGAAAAACTGGAAAAAAAGTGATCCCATTTTTGCTGTTTTACTTTTAATTCGTAAAAGATAGAAAGTTGAAATTTTGCATGTGTATTAGGCTATTTAATGCTGACATTTCTCAAAAATTAGAAATTCAAAAATTGAAAAAGGGGGGGGGTTAAAGAAATTCGGGGGCCCGGCAAGGAACTTTGGAGAAAATTCATTTTCTGGATTCTAGAATAATTAAGTATATTATTAATAAAAAAAAAATTCAAAATTTTAAAATTTTATTGGGAGGCACGAGGGCAGTATTTGCCGAGTAAAAATTGTGCTAGAAAGTTAAAATTTTGTATATAGCCTAACCTTGGTAAGTTATTTACGAATCGAAGAAAAAATCCCAAATTTTGAAAAAAAGTTGTTCAAATATCGCATAAATTCAAAATATTTTTTATTTTGATATAAAAAATGTATTTTCTTAGTCAGTTTGTATGAAAAATTAATTGTTATTAAATGTTAAATCAATATAGGACGAGTTTATTATATCAATTAAAAAATGGAATTAAATTTAGACTTGAAATTCAAGCCACTCACAAAAAACAAACGTCGCTTGCGACGGGGGTAAAAGCTAGTATTCTTATATGTTTGGTTCGAATTTTGTATGGCATCTCGAAAACGGCTCCAGGGAAGTTTTTAAAAATTTCCTATTTCGTAGAGAAAAAAATTCTAAGACTTTTGAAGTCCCCGGATTTTTTCCTAAATTTCCTGGAAACCCGTAATTTTGGAAAAACTGGAAAAAAAGTGATCCCTTTTTTGCTGTATTACTTTCAAGTCGTAAAAGATAGAAAGTTGAAATTTTGCATGTGTATTAAGCTATTTAATGCTGACATTTCTCAAAAATTAGAATTTCAAAAATAGAAAAAGGGGGGGTTGAAGAAATTCGGGGGCCCGGTAGGGAACTTTGGAGAAAGTTCATATTCTGGATTGTAGAATAATTAAGTATATTATTAATAAAAAAAAATTCAAAATTCCAAAATTTTATTTGGGGGCACGGGGGCAGTATTTGCCGAGAGTAAAAATTGTGCTAGAAAGTTGAAATTTTGTATATAGGCTAACCTTGGTAACTTATTTACGAATCAAAAAAAAATCCCAAATTTTGAAAAAAGTTGGTCAAATAACGCATAAATTAAAAATATTTTTTATTTTGATAAAAAAATATATTTTTTTAGTCAATTTATATGTGTTAATGTATATGTGCGCGAGTTTATTTATTATTTCAATTTAAAAATAGAATTAAATATGAATTGTAATTAGGAATTATTTTATTGGATTCAAATCATACACGCCAAACAGACGTCGCGTTGCGACGGGGGTAAACTCTAGACTTTAAAAAAGGCTTTAAAGACTTTAAAGAGAAAAAAATTCTAAGACTTTTGGCGTCCCCGGATTTTTCCTTGAATTTCCTGGAGACACGTAATTTTGGAATAACTGGAAAAAAAGTGAGCCCTTTTTTGCTGTATTACTTTTAATTCGTAAAAGATAGAAAGTTGAAATTTTGCATGTGTATTAAGGTATTCAATGCTGACATATCTCAAAAATTAGAAATTCAAAAATTGAAAAGTGGGGGGTTGCAGAAATTCTGGGGCCCGGTAGGGAACGTTGGAGAAAGTTCATATTCTGGGTTCTAGAATAATTAGGTATATTATTAATAAAAGAAAATTCAAAATTTCAAAATTTTATTTGGGGGCACGGGAGCAGTTTTTGCCGAAAGTAAAAATTGTGCTAGAAAGTTGAAATTTTGTATATAGGCTAACCTTGGTAACTTATTTACGAATCGAACAAAAAAATCCCTAATTTTTAAAAAATGTTAGTCAAATAACGCATAAATTAAAAATATTTTTTATTTTGTTAAAAAAAATATATTTTCTTAGTCAGTTTATATGAAAAATTATTTATTTTTGTATGTAAAATTTATATAGAATTAGTTAAATATTTGAATTTTAAAATGGAAATAAATTTAACATGAAATTAAAGCCATACACAAAAGACAGACGTCGCTTGCAAAGGGAGTAATAGCTAGTATATTATAATGTCCCAGGTGTATAATCATGATCTTATATTCTTATATGTTTGGTTCGAATTTTGTATGGCATCTCGAAAACGGCTCCAGGGAAGTTTTTAAAAATTTCCTATTTCGTAGAGAAAAAAATTCTAAGACTTTTGGCGTCCCTGGATTTTTCCCTGAATTTCCTGGAAACCCGTAATTTTGGAAAAACTGGAAAAAAAGTGATCCCTTTTTTCCTGTATTACTTTCAAGTCGTATAAGATAGAAAGTTGAAATTTTGCATGTGTATTAAGGTTTTCAATGCTGACATTTCTCAAAAATTAGAAATTCAAAAATTAAAAAAGGGGGGGGGGGTTAAAGAAATTCGGTGGCCCGTTAGAGAACTTTGGAGAAAATTCATTTTCTGGATTCTAGAATAATTAAGTATATTATTATTAAAAAAAATTTCAAAATTTTAAAATTTTATTGGGGGGCACGGGGGCAGTATTTGCCGAAAGTAAAAATTGTGCTAAAAAGTTTAAATTTTGTATATAGGCTAACCTTGGTAACTTATTTACGAATCGAAAAAAAAATCAGAAATTTTGAAAAAAAGTTGTCCAAATATCGCATAAATTCAAAATATTTTTTATTTTGATATAAAAAATGTATTTTCTTAGTCAGTTTGTATGAAAAATTAATTGTTATTAAATTTAAAATCAATATAGGACGAGTTTATTTATTATTTCAATTTAAAAATGGAATTAAATTTTGACATGAAATTCAAGCCACTCATAAAAAACAAACGTCGCTTGCGACGGGGGTAAAAGCTAGTATATTATAATGTCCCAGGTGTATATTTGTATTCTTATATGTTTGGTTCAAATTTTGTATGGCATCTCGAAAACGGCTCCAGGGAAGTTTTTAAAAATTTCCTTTTTTGTAGAGAAAAAAATTCTAAGACTTTTAGCGTCCCTGGATTTTTCCCTGAATTTTCTGGAAACCCGTAATTTTGGAAAAACTGGAAAAAAAGTGATCCCTTTTTTGCTGTATTACTTTCAAGTCGTAAAAGATAGAAAGTTGAAATTTTGCATGTGTATTAAGCTATCTAAGGCTGATATTTCTCAAAAATTAGAAATTCAAAAATTAAATAAGGGGGGGTTAAAGAAATTCGGGGGCCCGGTAGGGAACTTTGGAGAAAGTTCATATTCTGAATTCTAGAATAAATAAGTATATTATTAATAAAAAACAATTCAAAATTTCAAAATTTTATTTGGGGGCACGGGGGCAGTATTTTCCGAGAGTAAAAATTGTGCTAGAAAGTTGAAATTTTGTATATAGGCTAACCTTGGTAACTTATTTACGAATCGAAAAAAAAAATTCTAAATTTTGAAAAAAAAATTGGTCAAATAAAGCATAAATTGAAAATATTTTTTATTTTGATAAAAAATATATTTTTTAGTCAATTTATATGTGTCAATGTGTGTACTGTGTATATGTGCGCGAGTTTATTTATTATTTTAATTTAAAAATAGAGTTAAATATGAAATGTAACTAGCGCTACGCCCCGTCGCAAAGCGACGTGTATATAATATTTGTGAATAAATAAAAGTTATTTGCTAAATTGAAAATATTGCAAAATATTATTTTTAAGTAATTTTTGCTAAAATATATCATTTTTTAAATTTATGTTTCCTTATTTTGTTATAATTCTTTCATTTACAGTAATAAAGCACTGTTTTGACCAGTATCCGGTGCCCCCGCCCCATAACCCCCAATCATGACCTCTTGGCTCCATGCTCTTACGTTTCCGAACTTTTAATTTGATTCCTCTAAACTTCCGCCATGGAGCGCCTTCTTCCTTCAGCACTCTGTATCGCTCCTTTCCTAAGCATCGTCGGTCCTTTGAGTACTTTCACAGCGCCCCCGCTTTAGCACTATAATTAAATAATCCTTCGTTTCCTCCTCTCTGTGTAAAATTATCATTTACCCTAATGAAGCACAGTATTGAACAATGTCCACTGTCCCGCCCCTAAATACCAATCATCACCTCTTGGCCAACACCAATCTATCACTACTTCTTCTAACACCACCGTTACTTGGTGTCCTGAACCCCGGCGTCACCCTCTCCTCCAATCAGGCACTACCAATTCAATATTACAGTTATTCATTTACATAATTAAAACTGCACTGTAATCTTACGTTCTAATTTTCGTATTTATATTTACGATATAATATTATTCTGCAACACGGTTACCTCCAAGAGCCATTATTAATCTATCGCCACTACTTCTAACACCACCGTTACTTAGTACTGAACCCCAGCGCCACCCTCTCCTCCAATCAAGCACTACCAATTCGATCTTACAGTTATTCATTTACATAATTAAAACTGCACTGTAATCTTACGTTCTAATTTTCGTATTTATATTTACGATATAATATTAGTCTCCCCATTAATCCCCGTTCCTGAAATAAAATTGTCAAATTTTAGGCATAACAATCTATTTTGCTCGTAACAATTCTCTCTACCTTTATAACCTTTATCTACCTCTACTTTTATAAATGATCGAAATTTCAAAATTGAGCTCTTTGGCAAAGTCTTTCCCGCCCCCACTTCCCTAATTTCGCGCCGCTACTAAGTTTAAATTTATTTTTCGCAAATATGCACATGCGTAGTTTCTATTTTTTTAATTTGATATTTGGGGCTGTTAACTATTTCCCCCCTATACCTCTCACTCCTGTTCGATTTCACTGTACAACACACGCACCAAAAATCAATTCAATTCTACTATTTAATGTAATTTGACTCTCTACCTTATAGAGAACTATTGTGCTTCTATTTAATATTCTACATGCAAAATATCATCGTTGTACCTCTATTTTGTTCTTATACTCGGTGTTAGTAAGCAGGATCGTGCGTATTTTCAGCACTACGCTTCGTTGAAAATTCTTGAGGGCAAGCACAGGAAATTAAATATCTTTATTTCAATTTTATATAACGATTCACTTGTTTATTGGATCTAATTTAAATCACAAGTTTTTGAATAAATAATAATTAACACTTAAAATATAACTAATAATAAATATAACTAAATATAGATAATGACAAAATAGTAACAAAGTAACAAGTAGCTAAGAGACGTAAGTAAAGAGACTGAAGAACTGTAAGAAGAACTGCTCTGATAACAGCGCAGTCACTTATATAGGCTAGGAAAAGGAGAAGGGATTGTGGCTAGCTGTATTCTGGTTGATCTGGTTGAATTAGGGTAACATTTGTTGAACAAAGAACTTATTAAAATGAATTTACAAAAATTATAACGAAATAATAAATTAAGGACAACAAAATACTTTTCAACAAGAAAGACGAAACACGGTTTGTCCAAAGACAAAATTTGTTAAAGTCGTTCTTCTCCATGCTCCACCGGTTGATGTGCTGAGGGCAGATCAAGATTGTCCAATGGCAGAGGGGCGAGACGCCTGACGGCTCTGGTTATTTCTCCAAACTTTGTCTTCAGAACAGCAACTCTCGTGAGTGAATCGCTTCCTGATAACAGCTTGATGATTCGACCAATTGCCCATTGTGTCGGTGGTAAATGGTCTTCATGAATCATAACCAATGATCCGATATGAAGTTTCGTGTTGGTTGAAGTTTTCCATTTATTACGTTGTTGGCAATGGTTTATATAATCAGACGTCCACCTTTTCCAGTATTGCTGAACCCTTTGTTGCACATGTGCAAAACGTTGCATCTGGTTCAAATTAACAGGTGCACCTGCTGCAGGCATGTTGCTAGTAATTTGACGACCAATAAGTAAGTGTCCAGGAGTGATGGGAGTAAGGTCATTAGGATCTGATGACATTGGATAGAGAGGGCGGGAGTTTAATATTGCTTCTATTTGAGTCAAGAATGTGTACGTATCTTCATAAGATAAATGACTATTAAAAAGTACCTTTTTAAAATGACTCTTAGTAGACTTGATATTTGATTCCCATAAACCACCAAAATGTGGGGAACGTGGCGGAATGAATTTCCATATTATAGATAATTCAGAAGCAGAGATTGACAGTTTAGATGAATTTAACTTATTTGACAAAAACTTAGCAAGTACATTGTTTGTTCCTATAAAATTAGTACCGTTATCAGAATATATGGTCGACGGCTTTCCTCGACGTGAAATAAAACGATTAAGTGCTGCCAGGAAACATTGAGTCGATAATTCAGTTACCAATTCCAGGTGTACTGCTTTAGTAGCAAAACATATAAACAAACAAATATATGACTTGATTAAATTGCTACCGCGACCATAACGATTCTTTATCATAACAGGGCCAGCATAATCGACGCCAGTGACCCTGAAGGGATAATCAAAAACGCTTCTGTCAGAGGGTAAAGAACCCATCATTGGCGAAGACATTTTCGGCTTACATTTAAAACATATGATGCAATTATGAACTATAGATTTAGCTAGTGATATTCCTCTTAGAGGCCAGAACTGGTCTCTAACAGAGAATAATAAAGCTTGTGGACCTGAATGGAACAGTCTTATATGTTCATGTTGCATAATTCATTTTGTAAGTGGGTGCTTAGGGTGCAATATAATAGGGTGCTTTTTATCAAAAGTAAAATTTGAATGTTGTAATCGACCTCCTACACGTATGATGTTATTATTATCCAAAAAAGCATTTAGAGATAATAATTGACTACTATTTTGCAGTGGTACGTTTCTTTTTAAAGAACTTATTTCATTAGAAAAGTGTTCACTTTGCGACAATCTTAACAATGAATACATTGCATGTTGTAGTTCCGATACTGACAAGGGTCCTATTGTTTTATTGGCTCTATTTTTACAATTATGTGAAAATCGTAAGCAATATGCAGTAACTCTTTTAAGTGTACGTAAGTTTGAATACAATCCAAATATATTTATGGACGATGTAACCAAGAAATTAGACAAGATGATTTCTCGGGTTTCTGGTATATCTACTACATTGTAATTGCTTGCAGGCCATGAATCAGAGGACTCATGTAACCAAGAGGGGCCTGTCCACCATAAATTATTGTTTATTAGCAAACTAGCATGCGTACCTCGCGAAATAAGATCAGCTGGGTTGCAGTGTGTGGGCACGTGACGCCATTGATAAAGCTCTGTCATGCTAGATTGTATTTCTGCGACGCGATTTGCTACAAACACCTTTAGAGTGCTAGGTGATAACTTAAGCCATGAAAGTACTATAGTTGAATCTGACCATAAGAAAACTTTAGATACAGTATTAGGTGTAATACTTAAGAGCTTTTGTGTCATTCTAGCCAAAATTAACGCTGCGCACAACTCTAAACAAGGGATACTTAATGTTTTTAGAGGGGCTACTTTCGACTTGGAATGAACTAAATAGACTTTAGACGCTCCTTGCTTATTTACACTCTTATAATAAATGCAAGCACCATAAGCACGCTCGGAAGCATCGCAAAACCCATGTAACTCTATAGTGGTAGAATCGACTATAAATACCATACGTGGGATAGAAATATTATTAATATCAGGCAAGTGTCTTAATAATGATATCCAAAGCTCGTGTAAGCTTGAAGGAATTTCATCGTCCCAATGTAGTCTCAATAACCATAGTTCTTGCATCATTTTTTTAAAGGGAATGATACAGGGTGATAATAATCCTAAAGGATCGAAGATTTTAGACACCATGGATAATATTGAGCGCTTTGTGACTCTATCAGGTTCCGTAATAGGAGTGATGTTGTATTTAAATTCGTCTGAGATTGAGTTCCACTTGACGCCTAATGTCTTTAAATGATTTGAGTCGCCTAAATCCAAATGAAAGAACTTATCTGACCTATCATTTTTCATATTTGAAAGTACAGTAGGTGAATTAGCTATCCACTTTCTAAGTTTAAAACCCGCACTGGATAAAATAGTATTAATTTCAACACAGCGGTTCGAAAGCTCTGCTAAATCGTCAGAACCGGTAATCAGATCGTCAACGTAAAAGTCGTTTAATATTGAATCCGCTGCTTTAGGATTTATGTCTTGTGATTCATAACCTAGCTGAGTGAGGCTCCTAATAGCTAAAAATGATGCGGCTGCCGTGCCGTAAGTAACAGTATTTAACCGATACGCTAATAATGGTTCGTCGGGCTTAAAACGCCAAAGGATTTGCTGCAAATCTCTTTGCGACGAATCTACCAACACTTGACGATACATCATAGCTATATCTGCTATCACGACGTAAGTATATAAACGAAATTTGGTTAGTAATGTAAAGAGATCACTTTGAATAGTAGGGCCATTAGCCTGTAGCTCGTTCAGTGAGATGCCTGTTGTGGTAGGCATAGAACCGTTGAATACTACTCGAAGTTTACTCGTGGTACTACTTGGTTTCAACACACCATGGTGCGGTAAAAAGTATGAAATTTCCATGGGTGTTTGGACAGGATTAAGGGTCATATGGCCTAACGAAATATACTCTTCCATAAAAGAATTATACAATTTCCTTAACTCAGTGTCTGATGACAGTTTCTTTTCAAGCGATAAGAAACGTTTTGTAGCGTTATTCTTAGAATTTCCTAATAGCGTTGTTGGTTTTTTGAAAGGGATAGTAACAACAAACCGACCAGTGGGGTCACGAATTGTGGTTCGTTTAAAATGGTCTTCGCAGGCTAATTCTTCCGCAGTATGTGGACTACAGCTTTCTACAGATTCAATTTCCCAGAACTTGGAAAGTTGATTCTGTATTTGTGAATAATAACAATATGATTGTACGTTACCATTAGCTGCTTTAGTTCCTATTACAATCCAACCAAGTGTGGTTTTCTGAACGCTTATAAGATTACTAATTAAACGTATCTTTCCTACCCGTAGAAGGTTCCAAAAAATGTCTGCTCCTAGCAGCAGGTCTACGCGATCAGACTTGTTAAATTGTGGGTCTGCTAATTGAATGTGTGAGGGAATTTTCAGACTAGTTACGTCTAAATTCGTATGTGGTATGTTGTCAGTTATTTTGTGAATAACTAAACAGTCAACAGATGTCTTATAAGTAGTAGCTAGTGATTCGAGTTGAACGCTTATCTTAGACGTTATGTTCGTCTTAGTTTTGCCTATACCAGATATAGCTACATTCATGGGTGTACAAGTTGCCTTTAACCTGTTCGCTAATCGTTTGGTTACAAAACTAGTTTGGCTTCCATTGTCCAATAAAGCGCGTGCGAAAATTGATTTACCATTACTATCGGTAACTTTAACTACAGCAGTAGAAAGTAACACGTGCCCTGAGTTTACTACTTGACTAGTGAATGTGTCACTGGAAGTACTTGGCTGTGGTGAATCAGATTGAGATGTAGCTAAATGTAAAAGCGTGTGGTGTTGTTTGTTGCATATATTGCAGAGGAAAGTGGAAGGGCACTTCTTAGTGTTGTGTCCTTTTCTCAAACAATTTAAACATAACGTGCGCTTTTGACATTCTTTAATACGTGCGGAAATGGACAATTTTAGGAAAGCTTTACATTGGTAAACACGATGGGTATCACTACAAAAATGACATTTGTTGTGCTGCGCTACAACTAATGAACGTTGAGATTTAGATTTCGTACCGATTTTAAAGTTATCGCTTTGTTCGTCTAATTCGTGGGCTCTTTCTAACATAAAGGATAAGAGGGAATCCACTGTTTGATAATCTGTTTTAGATTGCGGACTAGACTGCCAGTGAGCCTTTGTGGTAGCGTCTAACTTTTGTGATGTCAATACGGTGACGAGTTGGTTCCATCTGTGTTCTAACGGAATGCTATTTTCAAGGGCCTTGACATGTTTTCTGATAGCGGCGGCTGTGGTTCTTAAACTATCACTGGACTCAGTAATCAGATTCGGGATGATCAAGAATGATTTTATATGATGCGAAATTATCTTTCTCTTATTGTCATATGCTTCGAGAATAAGATTCCAACACAACTCATAATTTTTAGCCTCGATTTCTATAGAAGTAATTATATCAAGAGCTGCACCTTTTAGACAGCTTCGCAAAAGATGGAGCTTTTTGTAATTGTTAAACCTGTTCTGACTATGTATTAAGCTTACGTAGCTTGATTTAAATGAATGCCATTCGGATATGTCACCATGAAAGTCTGGTACGCCTATACGGGGTAGCTCAATGTCATTGTCGGTATTGTGGTTTGAACGCAAATCAAAAGAAACGGGTGGTGGATTAGAATCGATCAATATTTCATTGAATATTGATTCTAAAGTTAAATATTTAATATTGAATTCTTCACGGATTTGGTCAATGCGTGCCATTTCCTCATTATCATCAGCAACCATTACTTGTATATCTATACAGATGTTGCTAAGTTCGGATAATAATGGGGAACAAATTCTCTTATACGTTTTAATGTCTTGGATATTATACGTGGATGGATCGTTTACGTTAACTTTCTTTATTAATTTAGTATATATTTCTAAATTAGCTTGACAAGAATGCAACATGGCATTCAGCTTCTTTAGATTAACCATAATTGCAAACGATTTATTTTCAAAACAAAAGATGGCAAATACTAAAATAATTATTTAGGTTAAATTATATTATCAAATGATAAATATATTTTAAAACTTAATCAAAATGCAAGGTTATTTAAAATAAAGTACAATGTAAATTCCAATAATTAAAATGTAAATAACAATTAACAAAGGGAAGATTGAAGTAATTCAAAATGATTAAACGTTTAGCAGTTTAAAATTTAAAACCAGTAAGTATTCTAATGAAAAAATATTACAATGCTGCAAGGAACATTATTGCTAAACTCAAGGTTATTATACAATACTTTAAAGAAACAATTGTAAACGCGTGCCAGGGGTGATCTGGAATGTTTAACAATTTTCAAAAAACTAAAGATGATAATATAATAATCCTTTTGTTTAAATGATTTTATATAAAACGAATATAACAATATAAATAAATTTTGACTATGTAAAAAAACACGGGGTGCACGTGAACAGTACAAAATTTTGTCATATGTTCCAAAGCAATAAGTAGGATTGAGATGGGAACTATCGAATCAATGCTTAATAAGCCATATATGAATGCAAAAAATAGAAAACCGATACTCGAATCTACAATGTAACCGCTAAGATCTATCAATGTGGTTATTTGGTGAAATAACTTAAGTTTTGTTCAATAAACTAACAATCTCTTAAGCTGATCCAGAAAAATCTACCAATTATCATAAAAAAAAGGTACTTGGATCGAAGAAAGAACCAATATCAAACGGGACAAGGTATAATGAAAGAATAAGGTAGGATTATTTTACCATTGGTCGCCACTCTGTGCCTGATGTGTGGATGATTCAGCAGCTGTGGTGATTCCTCAGATGGTTTCTACGCGTACGTCTCAGTATACGATTGATTTCGTTGTAACTTCTTTT
>OY783210.1:797500-802500 GCA_963678705.1 Panorpa germanica
TCAATAATCATTTGCGGTACTCCTTGCCGTTTGAGCGCCTTAAATATTGCCTCGTGGGGCACGCTATCAAACGCTTTAGATATGTCCAGCACAGTTATTACAGCCCCATTTTGTAATTTAGCCTCTCTCATTACCTCATCAAATATCACAATATTGTTTAAACATCCGTTCTCCGTGGTAAAACCACGTTGTTTACTATTGATTTTTAAGTGGAATTTTAACATGTCCTGTAATGCGCTAGCAAATAACTTTGCTAATAGTGGAGCTATAGTGATGGGTCGCCAGTTTTTCTCCAAACTGGGATCCGCTCCCTTCTTTGGTATTAAGATTGTTCTATTCCCTAGCCACTGTTCTGGATACAACCGTAACAGCAGCAGCGCATTAAAGTATTTTGCGATCAATATTTCTATACCACTTATTTTTATTAGATGTTCTCTTTTAACTTTATCAGGACCTGGCGCAGATTTCTTACGCAATTGGGAGATTAAAAATTTTATTAGGTCCGGGTCGATCGGTGTTAGATCATTTAAATGAATTAAATTTTTGGAATCAAATTTATAATATGTGTTTCCTTTTGTGCCCCACAGGCCTTTATACAGGTCCTCAATTTTATTTGGATCCAAGTTCTTCGAGCATGCACCCTTGTTATATTCGACACCACTAATTATGTTTTCGGCGAGCTTCTTCAGGCAGTTATAAAACATGTCCTGTTGCGTCGCGTACTCATGCTTCTTTCGTGCTCTCCGAGCTGTGAACCTATTTCGCTTGCATTTTCGCCTGCGTCTTAATGTTTTATCTTTATTTACTGGCTGGTTAGTATTTGGTAACAATAACTCTTGGAATTGGCTTGCGATCTTGTCCACGGAGACTTGTAGGTCGGGCCGAGTAGCTCCTAATCCTACCAGATCGTTTATGGCTTGATCTAATAACAGCATATTAGGTGAAGCGGTTGCTGGAAGTCTCCACTCATTCCATAGTTTCTCCACTGTGCCAACCCATTCAATTTCATCATGGATGAACTCATGCATACTGCTTTGAGCTCTATCCGTAGATACATTAATCATAGTATTATTTTGAGGTTCAACATTGTCAAAGAACTCTACAAGTCGATTGATTCGGCCTGTCGGTGTTGACGTACATGCTGGATTTACTTGATGCGCACTAGGCGGCGTCCCAACAATTGAATCTCTTAGAGTCACATTGTGTAAGTTAATAGTATTTGTAATATTAGATGAATTTAGAGTTGCTAGTCTTTTAGCCTTAAGTAGTCTGCGCTTGTCAGATATTTGCTTCGCGCTCTTGCTTGGTATTAATTTAGCAAGTTCAGTGTTTATGTTTTTGACTTGGGAAAGCCGGTCCATATTCAATATTAGTACTTCCATCTCGTCCTCAGTCCATTTAGTTGCTCTGTTATTCGGTGCAGGATTGACTGTTCTTCCTGTAAGACGTTGCGTATTTCGCAAGTCTGGGTGCTCATGCCTAGCATGTTGACTTAACCCTCTATGCGTTTTGAAAGACATATTACAGGCTTCACATTTGAAATGTTCTTCAGGAACCACAACAGGCCCCTTGCAGTGCGTGAAGTGTTGTATTACTCCTTTATAGGTCTTATAAGACTTCCCGCATCCATTATTGCACCAGAACTCAAGAGTAAAGGTTAGATGTTCCAGCGAAAGGTGTCTGTTCGCTTCAGGTAGTCCGACACATTGTGTATTCATTCCTCTTAACAGACATATTGGACATAGAATATTCTCAAACTTGTTAGAGATAAATATTTTAATTTTGCTACTGTTGTCATCGTTAACCCCCTCTTGTCTCCGAAGGAGACCGGGGCCATGGTCTCCACTATTTATATTATTATTAGAACCCAAAACCATATGGAGATAACAGTATCAATCCATTTTTAATCATTTTCAACATTATTCAAATTTTAATTTGTGCTATACTTTACAAGGAAGCACTCCTTGGCCAAAAATCAGGTCATAGTCCAATTCAACATCCGTGTACATTCCAAGTTAACATAAATGGGACTACATAAATACTAGGGATCCCCAGTTCCTAGCATTCCTGGGCCACCAAGGTATTGATCGTGAGCTAACTTAAAAGCTAACATCGTCACAACACCCCCAGTACGGAGATCTTAACGTAACCTTTTACTCCGTTGCTCACTTGTTCATGACTTGATTAGTCGGTGAGCCCCTGTCACGTTCTGCATTCCTCACACAACCGCTACCCTCTTGCGAGTCAGCCAGTGTTCGGAGCTAGAGCAACAAATTTAATAGATATGAGACTCCATCCTCATAACTATGTCCAAACGGACGTATTGTTAACACAACCGCTCCCCTATTACTAGTCAGCCAGTGTTAACAATATAAAGGGCTACAAAAACAAAGGATAGTCATAGTTACTCTCGCCGTTTACCCGCGCTTGCTTGAATTTCTTTACGTTGACATTCAGAGCACTGGGCAGAAATCACATTGCGTCAACACCCGCAAGGGCCATCGCAATGCTTTGTTTTAATTAGACAGTCGGATTCCCCTAGTCCGTGCCAGTTCTGAGTTGATCGTTAAATGGTGGCTGAAGAGAACAATCGTGTGATCCCGAAAGATCAGTATCAAAAGACTCGCAGCAAAGAAGATCCATGGGAAGCCAAGGCACGGGACCGAACTCAGATCGCGACCACGAGAGTCGTCCTCCTCGCACAGGCCCGGCACGTTAGCCACAACCCATTTCCCGACCAAGCCCAACACACCCCGATCCTCAGAGCCAATCCTTATTCCGAAGTTACGGATCCAATTTGCCGACTTCCCTTACCTACATTATTCTATCGACTAGAGGCTCTTCACCTTGGAGACCTGCTGCGGATATGGGTACAAACCGGCGCGACACCTCCACGTGGCCCTCTCCTGGATTTTCAAGGTCCGAGGGGAAGATCCAGACACCGCCGCAACTGCGGTGCTCTTCGCATTCCAAACCCTATCTCCCTGCTAAAGGATTCCAGGGAACTCGAATGCTCATACAGAAAAGAAAACTCTTTCTGGATCTCCCGACGGCGTCTCCAGGTCTTTTTGTTTTACCCCGACGAACTCTCTTTCGAGGGCCCGACTTTTTAACGGTTCCGCTGCCGGGTTCCGGAATAGGAACCGGATTCCCTTTCGCCCAACGAGTGTAATACTTTTTTATATCTTAATATATATAAATTACGTGTCACGTTGTTTGTCAGCGATGGACTCCTAAACTACTTAACCGATTTTAATCAAATTTGTACACCGTGTGCAGTTTGATCCAACTGGAAAGATAGAATAGCTAACATCTCAATTTATGATTGCAATATTATCTTATTGCAAATTATTTGTCTATTAATTATCTGTTAGCTCCAAACGATTTTAAAAGATGGCGATATCTGTTGACAAGATTGAGTAAATATTCAATAGATGGCGCTATGTAATGTAATATGAAACGTTAGACACACCAACGCGTGGCCGGGACAGCTAGTATATATATATATATAATATAATATGCCGCTATATTTTTACGCAAGCATATATATTTTTTTTGTATAGTGCGCTCCCAGCTATATTTTTACGCACACACAGTATTTTGCTATATTCTACGCAACTTATATATTTGTATTCGCTATATTTTTACGCAAAACACAATATATAATAAAATACTTTTTTTAAGATATTCCCGCTATATTTTTACGCACACAGTATTTTGCTATATTTTTACGCAACTTATATATTGTGTTTGCTATATTTTTACGCAAAACACAATATATAATAAAATACTTTTTTTTAGATATTCCCGCTATATTTTTACGCAAAGTATTTTGCTATATTCTACGCAACTTATATATGTGTGTGTTTGCTATATTTTTACGCAAAACACAATATATATAATAAAATACTTATTAGGATATATTCCCGCTATATTTTTACGCTCACAGTATTTTGCTATATTCTACGAGACTTATATATTTGTGTTTGCTATATTTTTACGCGAAAACACAATATATAATAAAATACTTAGGATATTAGGATATTCCTCGCTATATTTTTACGCTCACAGTATTTTGCTATATTGTACGCAACTTATATATCCGTTTTGCTATATCTTTACGCAAACAAAATATATAATAAAATACTAAAAGGAATAACACACAAATACAAAAAAATTTATTAAAAAAAATTTTTGTAAAAACACTACATCAACATTCGGATTTCTCCTAGGGCTTAGGATCGACTGACTCGTGTGCAACAGCTGTTCACACGTAACCCTTCTCCACGTCAGTCCTCCAGGGCCTCGCTGGAGTATTTGCTACTACCACCAAGATCTGCACCGATGGCGGCTCCAGGCAGTCTCACGACCAGACCCTTCTGCGCACACCACCGCGACCCTCCTACTCATTGAGGCTTTATAATAATTATAACACAAAGTTATAAATATTTCTCTTGCCCCAACGGCTGAGTATAGGCATAACGCTTCAGCGCCATCCATTTTCAGGGCTAGTTGCTTCGGCAGGTGAGTCGTTACACACTCCTTAGCGGATTCCGACTTCCATGGCCACCGTCCTGCCGTCTTAAGCAACCAACGCCTTTCATGGTGTCCTATAAGCGTCATTTAGGCGCCTTAACTCAGCGTTTGGTTCATCCCACAGCGCCAGTTCTGCTTACTAAAAGTGGCCCACTTGGCACTCTGATCCAAATCTCTGGCTTTACTATTTAAGCAAGCCAGAGATCTCACCCATTTAAAGTTTGAGAATAGGTTGAGGTCGTTTCGGCCACAAGGCCTCTAATCATTCGCTTTACCGGATGAGACTCGTTATAAAGTCAAAATTTTAAATGCCAGCTATCCTGAGGGAAACTTCTGAGGGAACCAGCTACTAGATGGTTCGATTAGTCTTTCGCCCCTATACCCAGTTCCGACGATCGATTTGCACGTCAGAATCGCTACGGTCCTCCATCAGGGTTTGCCCTGACTTCGACCTGACCAGGCAT
>OY783210.1:807500-812500 GCA_963678705.1 Panorpa germanica
GCAAGAGCCTTTACCCGTACGCCATGGAGTTCGTAGCCTTCGGTTGTTTCCAGCTCATCAAATACTGCGTCCAGCACCGTGTTAAACAGGAGTGGAGATAGGGGATCCCCTTGCTTCACACCCTTCAATATCTTCATGTTAACTGCGGAATCGCCGATCGCAATGTTGGTGAAGGCACCTTTGTACATGTTTCTGACTCCATCAATAATTAATTGTGGTACTCCTTGCCGTTTGAGCGCTTTAAATATTGCCTCATGAGGAACACTGTCAAACGCTTTGGATATGTCCAGCACAGTTATAACAGCCCCATTATGTAATTTAGACTCTCGCATGACTTCATCGAAAATTACGATATTATTCAGACAGCCGTTCTCCGTGGTGAAGCCACGTTGTTTGGAGTTGATCTGGATACATCCGTAACAGCAGCAGCGCATTAAAGAATTTCGCGATCAATATTTCTATGCCGTCTATTTTTATTATGTGCTCACGTTTCACTTTATCGGGACCTGGCGCGGATTTCTTTCGTAATTGAGTAATTAAGAATTTTATTAGGTCCGGGTCGATCGGTGTTAGATCATTTAAATTAATTAAGTTTTTGGAACCAAATTTATAAGAAGTGATTCCTTCAGTGCCCCACAGGCCTTTATACAATTCCTCAATTTTGTTTGGATTCAAGTTCTTCGAGCTAGCACCCTTGTTATATTCTACACCAGTAATTAAGTTTTCGGCTAGCTTCTTAGGACAGTTATAATACATATCCTGTTGCGTAGCGTACTCGTGCTTCTTACGTGCTCTCCGAGCTGTGAATCGATTTCGCTTGCATTTTCGCCTGCGTCTTAATGTTTTGTCTTTGTTAACAGGATGGTTAGAATTCGGTAACAATAAATCCTGAAATAGGCTTGCAATCTTGTCCACGGAGATTTGTAGTTCGGGCCAAGAAGCACCGACACCTACTAGATCATTTATTGCTTGATCTAATTCCAGCATATTGGGTGAAGCGGTAACTGGAAGTCTCCACTCATTCCAAAGTTTTTCTACCGTGCCAACCCATTCTATTTCGTCATGGATGAACTCATGCATGATGCTTTGAGTTCTATCCGTGGACACATTAGTTATTGTTTTATTTACAGGTTCAACATTGTCAAAGAACTCCACAAGTCGATTAATACGGCCTGACGGAGTTGACGTGCAAGCTGGATTAATTTGACGCGCACTTGGCGGTGTCCCAACAATTGAATCTCTCAAAGTCACATTGAGTAGGTTAATATTACTTGTATTATTAGATGAATTTTGATTAACTAGTCTCTTAGCTTTAATTAGTCTTCGCTTGTCCGAAATTTGTTTAGCGCTTTTACTCGGAATTAATTTAGCGAGTTCTGTATTTATATTTTTGACTTGTGATAGTCGCTCCATATTCAATAATAGTATATCCATTTCTTCTTCTGTCCATTTAGTTGCTCGGTTACTCGGAGCAGGATTTACTGTTTTTCCCGTAAGACGCTGCGTGTTTCGCAGGTCTGGGTGTTCATGCCTGACATGTTGACTTAATTCTCTATGCGTTTTAAATGACATAATACAGGCTTCACATTTAAAATGCTCTTCAGGAACCTCAACGGGCCCCTTGCAGTGCGTGAAGTGTTGTATAATTCCTTTATATGTTCTGTAAGACTTCCCGCATCCGTTATTGCACCAAAACTCTAAAGTAAAGGATGGATGTTCCAGCGAAAGGTGTCTGTTCGCTTCAGGTAGTCCGACGCATATTGTGTTCATTCTTCTTAACAGACAAATTGGACATTGAATGGTTTCAAACTTATCAGATATGTATATTTTAATTTTGCTACTGTTGTCATCGTTAACCCCCTCTGGTGTCCGAAGGAGACCGGGGCCATGGTCTCCACTATTTATATCATTATTTAAACCAAACATCATATGGAGATAAAAGTATCGATCCACTGTATTCATATTTAACATTTTTAATTTTAAGTTTTTGTACTTATATTTATCAAGGAAGTACTCCTTGGCCAAAAATCAGGTGATAGTCCAATTCAATATCCGTGTGTATTCCGAGTTAATATAAATGGGACTACTTTTATACTAGGGATCCCCAGTTTCTAGCATTCCTGGGCCACCAAGGTACTGATCGTGAGTTAATTAAAAAACTAACCTCGTCACAGCACCCCCAGTACGGAGATCTCAACGTGACCTTTTACTCCGTTGCTCACTTGCCCATGACTTGATCCGTCGGTGAGCCCCTGTCACGTCCTGCATCCTCACACAACCGCTACACTCTTACGAGTCCGCCAGTGATCGGAGCTAGAGCAACAAGTTTAATAGATATGAGACTCCATCCTCATACCTATGTCCATCGGACTTAGTATTAACCCAACCTAAGCAAATTGCTTTTCAGCCAGAGTTAATAATATAAAGGGCCACTAAAACTTTAAAGTATGAGGACCCTATCCCACATACTTGTAATTATTTACACTTTCTGCGTTAATAATATTAAGGGCAACAATGCTTTGAAAGATATGAGGACCCTATCTCCCATATCAATGTCCGCCGGAGTTTCAACATTGGACTGAACCATTCTAATAATTATGAGTCCTTAACGTGACTTCGGCTAGGTACGGATGGTTCGTCACTCCATCCGCCCTAGCCTCCTATAAAGCATGCCGGAACATGCAGTATAGAGAAATCTCGATAAGTCATCACATGAGACCGAGGATTGTCGTACTTGCGAATCCAATCAACTACTATCTTAGCGTTATCATAATTAAGATGGCTCGTCACTATTAGCCGTACGCTACAATATACGCTATACGTTACGTATACTTCGCACGCTGCACCACTCCAAACTAACAATAGTTCGTCGTTGTCTCCACAAGTGCTGACAATCTCGATCGATAATCTCATCCATTTAAAATAAAATAAAAAAATAAAATAAAATAAAAGTACAAGGTTTTCAATCTTGCAAAGTCAGTTCCCCGCTTCGACCGAAGCACCCACGGGTTGACCTATGAAGTAATAGTTCAATATATGCAGGCAATGCATGCTAACCATACATTAATGCTTTAAAGCCAAGGAGCTAAACTAACCAACAAGTTTATTTCCCTTTAACCATATATAAAGCAGAGCAGTTTCTTCGCGTCTGGACCACACTCCTTTATATAAGAGCGATGAACGATCGTGCGATCCATTCAAAGCTCCCAGAGTGCTACGGCACACAGCCTCCTATGCTCGGGACGGGGCATATTTGCGTCGATACCACCAACATGCATGCGATGTCTTTACAGTGGTACCTTACCCGGGACGACCCATTTTTAGTCGCCTTATACGACATGCATGAGTTATGCAGTGGTGCTATTCTTACTCCGGACACCACACAGAAAAAAGAGAGTCATAGTTACTCCCGCCGTTTACCCGCGCTTGCTTGAATTTCTTCACGTTGACATTCAGAGCACTGGGCAGAAATCACATTGCGTCAACACCCGCTAGGGCCATCGCAATGCTTTGTTTTAATTAGACAGTCGGATTCCCCTAGTCCGTGCCAGTTCTGAGTTGATCGTTAAATGGTGGCTGAAGAGAACAGTCGTGTGATCCCGAAAGATCAGTATCAAAAGTCTCGCAGCAAGGAGGATCCATGGGAGGCCAAGGCACGGGACCGAACTCAGATCGCGACCACGAGAGTCGTCCTCCTCGCACAGGCCCGGCACGTTAGCCACAACCCATTTCCCGACCAAGCCCAACACACCCCGATCCTCAGAGCCAATCCTTATTCCGAAGTTACGGATCCAATTTGCCGACTTCCCTTACCTACATTATTCTATCGACTAGAGGCTCTTCACCTTGGAGACCTGCTGCGGATATGGGTACGAACCGGCGCGACACCTCCACGTGGCCCTCTCCTGGATTTTCAAGGTCCGAGGGGAAGATCCAGACACCGCCGCAACTGCGGTGCTCTTCGCATTCCAAACCCTATCTCCCTGCTAAAGGATTCCAGGGAACTCGAATGCTCATACAGCAAAGAAAACTCTTTCTGGATCTCCCGACGGCGTCTCCAGGTCTTTTTGGGTTACCCCGACGAACTCTCTTTCGAGGGCCCGACTTTTTAACGGCTCCGCTGCCGGGTTCCGGAATAGGAACCGGATTCCCTTTCGCCCAACGAGTGTAATACTTTTTTATATATATATAATATTATATGCCGCTATATTTTTACGCAAGCATATATATTTTTTTTGTATTAGTGCGCTCCCAGCTATATTTTTACGCACAGTATTTTGCTATATTTTACGCAACTTATATATTTGTGTTCGCTATATTTTTACGCAAAACACAATATATAATAAAATACGATATTATTCCCGCTATATTTTTACGCACTAAGTATTTTGCTATATTCTACGCAACTTATATATTTGTGTTTGCTATATTTTTACGCAAAACAAAATATATAATAAAATACTTATTAGGATATATATTCCCGCTATATTTTTACGCTCACAGTATTTTGCTATATTTTACGCAACTTATAAATTTGTGTTTGCTATATTTTTACGCGAAAACACAATATATAATAAAATACTTAGGATATTAGGATATTCCCCGCTATATTTTTACGCTCACAGTATTTTGCTATATTCTACGCAACTTATATATTTGTTGCTATATTTTTACGCAAACAAAATATATAATAAAATACTATAAGGAATAACACAAAAATACAAAAAAATTTATTAAAAAAAATTTTTGTAAAAACACTACATCAACATTCGGATTTCTCCTAGGGCTTAGGATCGACTGACTCGTGTGCAACAGCTGTTCACACGAAACCCTTCTCCACGTCAGTCCTTTAGGGCCTCGCTGGAGTATTTGCTACTACCACCAAGATCTGCACCGATGGCGGCTCCAGGCAGTCTCACGACCAGACCCTTCTGCGCACACCACCGCGACCCTCCTACTCATTGAGGCTTTATAATAATTATAACACAAAGTTATAAATA
>OY783210.1:3347502-3449502 GCA_963678705.1 Panorpa germanica
GAATAAATGCACTAAGTGCACTAAGAGATAACGTGTATCAAGTAAATAAATGTATACAATAAAAGTAAATATTTGTAGTAAAATGACCGTGTGAAAGTAAAGTAAAAGCAAGAGGAACAAATTATATGTGGCAAACAGACGGCACAATAAAAATAATAGCTACATGTAACCACAAAAGACACACACAAGTTATGCAAATGCACATCGTTAAATAAGTAAGTTAAATAATTACCTTTAAGAAAGTATAAAACACTGTTATAATCACTTAATATTTATTTTAACTTTCCTACTTTTATCTTGATAAATAATTAACACGTTATTACCAGGTAATATTAAATGACGTCGTTATTCACATGAAAACACAAGCACAAGCTGCATGCACCGAAAATAAGATCAGTAAGATGTACCAACAGAGATAGCATAAAAGCAACTGGACGAGTATTGAACAATACACACATCACATTTGTTAAAGTTCTCGCAACCGACAGCAGTCACGCTGGCCCAGTGGATAGAGCGCCGGACCATTTTGTACATGAACACAAACACGAGCAGGAGCAACCCCCAGCACCACCCAACACTACCCAGCCGAGCGGAGATATATATATTTATATCAGAAAAACCTTGATGATGATGAGTGAGTGATGTGATGTATAGTATAGGGTAGTACGTGTGAGATGGATATAGTGTAACGTATGTTGTATTATAAATTCAGGTGATTGTTGATTATTTGGGGGATGGGGTGAATTTGGTTTACATGTGTTGATGTGTGTGTGGTGTGGTTGATTGTATTTTTTTGTTGATTATTTTTATGTTAGATAGATGTTCATGGATTCGAATACGGTTTGAGTTGAGAGTTTAGAGAGAGAGAGAGTGAGAATTTTTAATGAAAATAATAATTTTAATATGACAGAATATACAGAGATCCCCGAATATTTACCTGGCAAAAGATGTTTAAGAACGCGTTGTATGTTAGGTGACATTATTTATACAGGTAAGTAAGTAAGTAAGTAACTAACTAACTAACTAACTAACTAAGTATTGTTGTTTTATGTGAATGAATTAGAAAATATTAAAGTGTAAAAAATTTGTTAATTTGTTTTAAAACAATATCAAATATAAATATTATAAATTTAGGGTCGGTATTTCATATTTTTTGATTTTTACCCTCGGCAAAAACCGCCCCTGTGCCGCCAACCCAAATAAAATTTTAATTAAATTTAAAATTTTTTTTTTTTTTGTAATAACATATTTTATTATTAGATAATTTAAATTTTTTTTTGTTATCTCCAAAGTTTCCTCTACCGGACCCTCTAATTTTCTCGACGCCCCACTCCCTTTTTTAATTTTTAATTTTCATAAAATTTTAGCATTGATAACTGATATAACTGTCACTAATTCTATAATTTGGTCGTCGTCTGGTTTTTTGCTCATATAATTCTCGCATAGTAATATAATTTATTTTAATTTTGTTTTGTTTTGTTTTGTTTTGTTTTCTTTTGTTGTAATTTAAGACAAAAATATATATTTTTTTTATTTTCACACAACATATGCAATCAATGAAATACTAAGTAACGGGTGTCTCTGTATGTTTGAATTAGTCGTTCACTCAATTTATAATAACAGATAGAACAGAACAAAATAAATAAACAAACTTAATAAGGTAGTTCTCAGCAGTATAGTCCGACAGTCGAAACGAAAACTTTAAAATGCTTAATAGCATACTAGCATTTATTTTTGTAGGAAACTGTACTCGGACACAGAAACTTTCATATGCTACTTATCTACCTACACCATACAATCAATCACATTTTTCAAATATTTCACCATACAATCCATACATACACACGGCTGTTATGTTATTATTATTTCTTTTCTTTTTTAATTTCAACTTTAAATATTTATATCTTTTCAATAAATCATTAAAAAATAATGATTTTCATTTATAAATTTTCCGTAATTCTTTAATATTATTACACATATACTCTTAGAAATATTACTACTCATTCAATTATATTATTACTGAGAAATTATGAGATATTAGATATAAATAAATTTTGGAACACATGATTTTTTTTGTCTTGAACATTTTCCATATACACAAACATTGAACGGACAGATACCTGTTTTACTTACATTACAGATTTCTACTTTTTTTTTTCAATCTCACTTGTTGTTCTTCTGTCTGTCACTCTACTAAAAACCGTATCGACCTGTTGTCAGCGATCGATCAAAACGGAAAAGAATTCTCCTTTATTTTACAAACAAACAAAGAAACAATAAACAAAACACTTTTAATGTAATGAAAACCATATTTTTTTTAATAAATAAGTAGTACTATTTTTATTTAGAGAAAGCAGCAGTACTACAGCTAGCCAATCTATAATTACAATGATTTTACATATATATAGTATTTAGTATATTTTATATTAAATATCTACGAAATATCAATATTAAGTACTTATGATTGAGTAATATTTAAATATAATAAAGTATATTAAAATTAAAATGATTTTTATTAATGTTTATATTTAAATTTGTTGCTTATTATTTCTTTTTATTTATATTATTTGTTATCACCATTTAATGGTATCTCGAGCAATACAAATACAAATTTTAAATATTCTACAAGAGAGACATAATATTCTAAGATGAAATTTAAATACATTTTTGAATATAGCGCTCTTGTAAATTAAGTTAAATTGTTGGTACGTCTGTTGCGGTTCTTTTTTTTCTTTTTCTTTTTCTTCCAAACGTATGTATACTCTCTCTCTGTTTATTTTATAACGACGTATAACAATTATACATTTTCCATTTGCGTTTTATATGTCAATATAAAATATATCAATTAATCACATTCCTCACATATATTTCTATAAAATTGTGTTAAGTATAGTGTTCATATTGATTTACATATATTATAACCTATAAATTTTGTTAAAAGTTATTAAAAATTTAATACAATGTTATTACATTTATTGTCATCAGTCTAGGTGTGTGGTCTACTAGAAGCAAGATATAACAGTGTACTAATTTATAATCAATTAGAAAATAAAAATTAAGTAGATAGACCAAAAACTAGAACACCATTACAGGTAAATAATAGTGTAACTATACATGACATTTATCGCCTACATTTATTTATTTATGTTAAATATTTACTCTAACTTATTTTTATTTTCAACAGGTATATTTTACACAAAAGAAATATTTGCTTATCCTTTTACAATAAGAATAACATAATGACATTATATTACGACGTTACCTGTAATCTTTTGGTTACTGTTTGGATTGCCCATTATAAACATCATAAACATACATAATAGAAGATTAAGATAACGAAAAGGTAATATAATTTGTTTATTTTCTTTTCTTTTTGTAAATGCAATTTACCTCTTTGGCAACAAACAGCGTTTATGACTACTGGTTTACTGTATTTCTTGTTGTTGTATGTATGTGAATTGAATTTCATTTCAAATTTTACTTCCAATCCATTTTTAAATTGAAATATTTAACTCTTTCAATATAAATTTTACATATTACATATAAAAACAAATAATTTTTCATATAAAATGACTAAAAAAATATATTTTTTTTTAACAAAATATAAAATATTTTCAATTTATGCGTTATTTGGCCAATTTTTTTTCAAAATTCATAATTTTTTTTTTCGATTTGTAAATCTGGTACCAAAGTTAGTGTCCATATATGAAATATCAACTTTCTAGTTCAATTTTTACACTCAGCAAAAACCACCCCCTGTGTCCCCAAATATAATTAATGGAAATATGGGTTAACACTGAACACTGAATTAGTAATACTTGATGTCTTTAACCCAAAATTTCCAGGGATGGAAAACCTTTCTTTTTATATGAATTTTTTTGTTGTTTTTTTTCTTCTCTATATCATTTGTTATATCGTTTCACTTCAGTCTTCTGAATTATTATAACATTATTTGTGTCAACGGCCATACCATGTTGAACCCACCAGTTCTCGTTCGATCACTGGGGTTAAGCATCACAGTGGGCAGCCGCAGTTTGGACGGGTGTAGGACTGGCACCCCAGTTCAGATTAGTGGTTGACGGTGACCGTTGTCGTGGTTCGACGTGCCGTTGCGTGCACGTCAGTTGAACCGCGGCGACGGGGGTATGCGTATGGGGTTTTCGTTGACATTGCACTTCCCCTGCCAATGGTGCGCAGTGTTCGGTGTCACCGCTTACACACCACGGTAGTATCATTACTACCATCCCAGGCGAACACACTTCAGTGAATAATATCTAATAGGGGTATCTCCCCTTATCCATGGTACCTGACTTCCTATAACCGCCCGTGTTACACATGCAGACGTAATTTCTGTGCCATATTTGCGCGAGTTATGGCCTCATAAGAGGCTGGTATCGCAAAGCTCCAGGAGTGGTGGAAGATTTATCTTAACTAAATCATACTATACCCAGTGTAGTATATTACTCGCACTCGTTCGATCACTAAAGTTAAGCAACATTGGGCGCAGTCAGTACTTGGATGGGTGACCGCTTGGGAACACTGCGTGCCGTTGGCATTAATCTCCTTTTTATTACCTTTAAGGTAAGTATAAAAAAAAAAAAAATTTCGATATTTTTTTTTTTTGACCATAGAATTTTACCGAAATAGCGATGGAACACCCTTCAATTCATTACAATCATTCATTCCTTCCTTCCTTCCTTTTTCGATGTTTGTTTCTCTAAAGGAGATAAGAAGAAGAAGCGTAAACGTAAGGAGAGTTATGCTATCTACATCTACAAAGTATTGAAGCAGGTTCATCCCGACATTGGTATTTCCAGTAAAGCAATGAGTATCATGAACAGTTTTGTTAATGATATTTTTGAAAGAATTGCCGCTAAAGCATCAAGATTGGCACACTACAATAAACGTTCAACAATCACCAGTCGGGAAATTCAAACTGCTGTACGTCTACTTTTACCTGGTGAACTTGCCAAGCACGCTGTTAGTGAAGGAACTAAAGCTGTAACCAAGTATACAAGTTCTAAGTAAAAATTGACTTAAATACTGATGTACAACAAAAATTGCCTTTTTAAAGGCACACATATAAATTAAAAAAAGAATGAAAAAAAGAAAATAATAAAATGCACAAAGAGATGGAGTGATGTGATGTATAGTATAGGGTAGTACGTGTGAGATGGATATAGTGTAACGTATGTTGTATTATAAATTCAGGTGATTGTTGATTATTTGGGGGATGGGGTGAATTTGGTTTACATGTGTTGATGTGTGTGTGGTGTGGTTGATTGTATTTTTTTGTTGATTATTTTTATGTTAGATAGATGTTCATGGATTCGAATACGGTTTGAGTTGAGAGTTTAGAGAGAGAGAGAGTGAGAATTTTTAATGAAAATAATAATTTTAATATGACAGAATATACAGAGATCCCCGAATATTTACCTGGCAAAAGATGTTTAAGAACGCGTTGTATGTTAGGTGACATTATTTATACAGGTAAGTAAGTAAGTAAGTAACTAACTAACTAACTAACTAACTAAGTATTGTTGTTTTATGTGAATGAATTAGAAAATATTAAAGTGTAAAAAATTTGTTAATTTGTTTTAAAACAATATCAAATATAAATATTATAAATTTAGGGTCGGTATTTCATATTTTTTGATTTTTACCCTCGGCAAAAACCGCCCCTGTGCCGCCAACCCAAATAAAATTTTAATTAAATTTAAAATTTTTTTTTTTTTTGTAATAACATATTTTATTATTAGATAATTTAAATTTTTTTTTGTTATCTCCAAAGTTTCCTCTACCGGACCCTCTAATTTTCTCGACGCCCCACTCCCTTTTTTAATTTTTAATTTTCATAAAATTTTAGCATTGATAACTGATATAACTGTCACTAATTCTATAATTTGGTCGTCGTCTGGTTTTTTGCTCATATAATTCTCGCATAGTAATATAATTTATTTTAATTTTGTTTTGTTTTGTTTTGTTTTGTTTTCTTTTGTTGTAATTTAAGACAAAAATATATATTTTTTTTATTTTCACACAACATATGCAATCAATGAAATACTAAGTAACGGGTGTCTCTGTATGTTTGAATTAGTCGTTCACTCAATTTATAATAACAGATAGAACAGAACAAAATAAATAAACAAACTTAATAAGGTAGTTCTCAGCAGTATAGTCCGACAGTCGAAACGAAAACTTTAAAATGCTTAATAGCATACTAGCATTTATTTTTGTAGGAAACTGTACTCGGACACAGAAACTTTCATATGCTACTTATCTACCTACACCATACAATCAATCACATTTTTCAAATATTTCACCATACAATCCATACATACACACGGCTGTTATGTTATTATTATTTCTTTTCTTTTTTAATTTCAACTTTAAATATTTATATCTTTTCAATAAATCATTAAAAAATAATGATTTTCATTTATAAATTTTCCGTAATTCTTTAATATTATTACACATATACTCTTAGAAATATTACTACTCATTCAATTATATTATTACTGAGAAATTATGAGATATTAGATATAAATAAATTTTGGAACACATGATTTTTTTTGTCTTGAACATTTTCCATATACACAAACATTGAACGGACAGATACCTGTTTTACTTACATTACAGATTTCTACTTTTTTTTTTCAATCTCACTTGTTGTTCTTCTGTCTGTCACTCTACTAAAAACCGTATCGACCTGTTGTCAGCGATCGATCAAAACGGAAAAGAATTCTCCTTTATTTTACAAACAAACAAAGAAACAATAAACAAAACACTTTTAATGTAATGAAAACCATATTTTTTTTAATAAATAAGTAGTACTATTTTTATTTAGAGAAAGCAGCAGTACTACAGCTAGCCAATCTATAATTACAATGATTTTACATATATATAGTATTTAGTATATTTTATATTAAATATCTACGAAATATCAATATTAAGTACTTATGATTGAGTAATATTTAAATATAATAAAGTATATTAAAATTAAAATGATTTTTATTAATGTTTATATTTAAATTTGTTGCTTATTATTTCTTTTTATTTATATTATTTGTTATCACCATTTAATGGTATCTCGAGCAATACAAATACAAATTTTAAATATTCTACAAGAGAGACATAATATTCTAAGATGAAATTTAAATACATTTTTGAATATAGCGCTCTTGTAAATTAAGTTAAATTGTTGGTACGTCTGTTGCGGTTCTTTTTTTTCTTTTTCTTTTTCTTCCAAACGTATGTATACTCTCTCTCTGTTTATTTTATAACGACGTATAACAATTATACATTTTCCATTTGCGTTTTATATGTCAATATAAAATATATCAATTAATCACATTCCTCACATATATTTCTATAAAATTGTGTTAAGTATAGTGTTCATATTGATTTACATATATTATAACCTATAAATTTTGTTAAAAGTTATTAAAAATTTAATACAATGTTATTACATTTATTGTCATCAGTCTAGGTGTGTGGTCTACTAGAAGCAAGATATAACAGTGTACTAATTTATAATCAATTAGAAAATAAAAATTAAGTAGATAGACCAAAAACTAGAACACCATTACAGGTAAATAATAGTGTAACTATACATGACATTTATCGCCTACATTTATTTATTTATGTTAAATATTTACTCTAACTTATTTTTATTTTCAACAGGTATATTTTACACAAAAGAAATATTTGCTTATCCTTTTACAATAAGAATAACATAATGACATTATATTACGACGTTACCTGTAATCTTTTGGTTACTGTTTGGATTGCCCATTATAAACATCATAAACATACATAATAGAAGATTAAGATAACGAAAAGGTAATATAATTTGTTTATTTTCTTTTCTTTTTGTAAATGCAATTTACCTCTTTGGCAACAAACAGCGTTTATGACTACTGGTTTACTGTATTTCTTGTTGTTGTATGTATGTGAATTGAATTTCATTTCAAATTTTACTTCCAATCCATTTTTAAATTGAAATATTTAACTCTTTCAATATAAATTTTACATATTACATATAAAAACAAATAATTTTTCATATAAAATGACTAAAAAAATATATTTTTTTTTAACAAAATATAAAATATTTTCAATTTATGCGTTATTTGGCCAATTTTTTTTCAAAATTCATAATTTTTTTTTTCGATTTGTAAATCTGGTACCAAAGTTAGTGTCCATATATGAAATATCAACTTTCTAGTTCAATTTTTACACTCAGCAAAAACCACCCCCTGTGTCCCCAAATATAATTAATGGAAATATGGGTTAACACTGAACACTGAATTAGTAATACTTGATGTCTTTAACCCAAAATTTCCAGGGATGGAAAACCTTTCTTTTTATATGAATTTTTTTGTTGTTTTTTTTCTTCTCTATATCATTTGTTATATCGTTTCACTTCAGTCTTCTGAATTATTATAACATTATTTGTGTCAACGGCCATACCATGTTGAACCCACCAGTTCTCGTTCGATCACTGGGGTTAAGCATCACAGTGGGCAGCCGCAGTTTGGACGGGTGTAGGACTGGCACCCCAGTTCAGATTAGTGGTTGACGGTGACCGTTGTCGTGGTTCGACGTGCCGTTGCGTGCACGTCAGTTGAACCGCGGCGACGGGGGTATGCGTATGGGGTTTTCGTTGACATTGCACTTCCCCTGCCAATGGTGCGCAGTGTTCGGTGTCACCGCTTACACACCACGGTAGTATCATTACTACCATCCCAGGCGAACACACTTCAGTGAATAATATCTAATAGGGGTATCTCCCCTTATCCATGGTACCTGACTTCCTATAACCGCCCGTGTTACACATGCAGACGTAATTTCTGTGCCATATTTGCGCGAGTTATGGCCTCATAAGAGGCTGGTATCGCAAAGCTCCAGGAGTGGTGGAAGATTTATCTTAACTAAATCATACTATACCCAGTGTAGTATATTACTCGCACTCGTTCGATCACTAAAGTTAAGCAACATTGGGCGCAGTCAGTACTTGGATGGGTGACCGCTTGGGAACACTGCGTGCCGTTGGCATTAATCTCCTTTTTATTACCTTTAAGGTAAGTATAAAAAAAAAAAAAATTTCGATATTTTTTTTTTTTGACCATAGAATTTTACCGAAATAGCGATGGAACACCCTTCAATTCATTACAATCATTCATTCCTTCCTTCCTTCCTTTTTCGATGTTTGTTTCTCTAAAGGAGATAAGAAGAAGAAGCGTAAACGTAAGGAGAGTTATGCTATCTACATCTACAAAGTATTGAAGCAGGTTCATCCCGACATTGGTATTTCCAGTAAAGCAATGAGTATCATGAACAGTTTTGTTAATGATATTTTTGAAAGAATTGCCGCTAAAGCATCAAGATTGGCACACTACAATAAACGTTCAACAATCACCAGTCGGGAAATTCAAACTGCTGTACGTCTACTTTTATCTGGTGAACTTGCCAAGCACGCTGTTAGTGAAGGAACTAAAGCTGTAACCAAGTATACAAGTTCTAAGTAAAAATTGACTTAAATACTGATGTACAACAAAAATTGCCTTTTTAAAGGCACACATATTTTTATGTTATTTAGAGGATAAATATTAAATAGTATTTTGAGTAAACAAGACCGTTTTGTAAGAGATTCCGAACTGTATATTTATTGTATTAGTTAACGTTCTTTTGTTATTACTAAATAATATCAAGTAAAAACATTACATCTAGTTTTCTAACTCTAGACTTCTAGATACTTAATCTCAATACTTTCCCTTTTTTCTTGACTCTATATACAGAATTGAACAATTTATAAACTTAAATTACTGGAATATAAAATATATTATACAATATATTTTCTAGATTCTCAAAAGTCCTAACTTATTATTCAAATTCACTAGTCTTGGTTTTGGAAGTGGCTTGGTCATGATGTCAGCTATTTGATCTTCAGTAGTGATATACCTTACTTGTATAGCACCTTCCAACACTTTTTCTCCTTTTATTTTTACGTTTTCTAATATAAAGACAAGGATCAGCTTCACTGGCTCTAAACCCCGCTTCTTTTAGAAAAGTACTAAATCTTTTGTTCCAACATCTAGGAGCTTGCTTTAGCCCATATAAACTCCTTAGTAATTTACAGACATTTTTAGTTCCATCAGTATATCCCTCTGGCTGTTCCATGTATATATCCCTATCTAAATGTCCGTATAAAAATGCTGTTGAAACATCGAACTGAGTTAAATACATCTGTTCTGTAGCTGCAATACTTAGCATAGCTCTTATCGTGCTTAGTTTTGCTACTGGACTAAATGTTTCATTAAAATCCACACCATATCTCTGACTGTAACCTTTTATAACAACTCTGGCCTTGTACTTATCTATTGAACCATCAGGATTTGATTTTACTCTAAAAACCCATTTAGAAGGTATCACTCTAGATCCTTTTGGCAAACTTGTTAGTTCCCATGTATGGTTTTCTTTTAAGGATTTTATTTCATTTTCCATTGCTTCTTTCCAATGATTTTTATTGTTTCCACTGAGAGCTTCTTCATAAGTTTCAGGTGTGGTGATTTGAAAAACTGTTTCTTCACCAAACATTACGTAGTCTTTTAGATATGCCGGTTTGGACAACTTTGAACGATCTCTCAAATTTCTGGAAAACTCTGAGAGTGGATCTTCTCTTTCGTCGTCTGTTGAATCATTCTGTTCATTCTCAGACGATTCTTCAGATTCTGATTCACTGTCTTCTTGTCCTCTATTCTTAACAGACACCTCTTGGTTGGTTTGTTTTTCCTCAATTTGAACTTCTATGTCCTTAAATGGCAACTTTACGTACTCACACTTGCTTAACTTTTCTTGAAATAAAACATCTCTACTCAGTATGACTTTATTTTCTTCTTTTACCCAGATGCGATAACGCTCATCTCCGTCATAGCCTATCAGGTAACCTTTTATGGCTTTCTTATCCATTTTCTTCCGTCTCTGATCTGGAATGTGGGCGTAGCACACTGAACCAATTACTCTTAAATGTTTTATTCTTGGTTTCTTACCTATCCATAATTCATAGGGACTTACACCTTCTACAGACGATTTCCCAGTTCTATTTAGGATGTACAGTGACGTTGCTACAAGCTCTGCCCACATAGCTTTTGGAAAAATTAAATTCTCATTAGAATATTTAAATGTTCTTGCCATTTCTATGATTGTTCTAAAATCTCTCTCACAAATCTGCTGAGGCGTGTATGGAGCTGTCAACCTTTGTGTGACCCCTGCTGCACTAAGAATCTCTCTGATTTCTTTGTTGTCCATTTCACCACCATTGTCACTAATCAATTCTCTGATCGAATGGCCCAACATCTTTGTATGCGAAAGTACCTTTCTTAGCATTTCTTTTACCTCTGATTTTTCTGACATCAGGTAACCATATCGAAACTTAGTATAGTTGTCCTTAAAAACAACTAAGTACTTTTTCTTATTGAATGACTGATCAAAAGGTCCACATACGTCGGCCGAAAATAATTCTCCTGGTTTTGTTGATTTTTCCCTATGACCAAATGGTAGCCTATGTGCTTTACCATAGATGCAAGGCTCACATAATTGCTTTTCCTCTTTTGGAACTTTCAGATGCAACTCTTTTTGCATTTTAGCTAGTACGTGCCTTTTATCTTGATGGCCCCACCTCTCGTGGTACAATTGCAATTTATTATCAACAAAATTTACCTCAGGGTTTTTTATTGGTAGTACTGGTGTAATTTTTGCCTCGAATAAAGTACCTCCTAGTTCTCTTGTTCCATTTAGCATCAACTTTCCCTGATTTGAGAGTCTGCACTTGGTCGCTGTTGACTTAAATACACTCTCTGGATTCTTGTCTTGTGCTGCTAAAACAGAGAACAAATTTCTTCTCAAATTTGGTACATACCAGACATCCTTTAACAAAAATTCTTTTCCAGTTTCCAAGATTCTTATTTTTACAGTTCCTGATCCTATGGCGGGAAGGACTTCTTTTCCTGCAGATCTTATACCAGATGCAGCTTTGAATTCTTTAAAATCTATGTAATACAAATTACTATTTGTTACATGTCTTGTCGCTCCATTGTCTATCCACCATCTTGAAGAGTGAGTAGACGACTCTGCTGGCATAGCCTCTTCTTCAAGTAACATAAGTCCTGTAACAGCTGCTGATGCCTGTTGGTTTTTCTTTGGTCTTCCGTCAGAGATCCACTTTTGGCAATCTTTAACCCAATGCCCAACCTGTTTGCAGTAGTTACATGTAAATTTATTTTGTTTCGTCTTAACTTTTCTCTTATTATACTTTGTGTTAGCTACAACTAATGCCTCTTCTCTCTCTGGAGAAACTAAACTTGTACTTTTTTGTGTCATAAAGTTCCTTTCAAAGGAACAAAGTTGAATCGTCAAATCATCAAATGTCTTATTCGTTTCATCTTTTAACAACATCCAACTTGATTTAAAAGTAATAAATGTACTTGGCAAAATATGCAGCGTCTTGCATAGTAATAATAAGTCTGGTAAAGTATTCTCATTTTTCGCTTTAAGACCATTATTTAATTCACTCCATAGTGATTTAAGCTTAGCTATATGTGTTGCTACGTCGTCACCATCAATCCAGTTAAATGAAAAGAAATCCGTACAAATCTTAAATAACTGGTCTTTTGACGATGCCTCAAACTGCTGTCTTAACATATTCCAAGCATCAAATGCTGTCTGCTGATCCATTATTTTCTGGTACACTGCATCCGTAACAGAGCTTGCGATCATTGATTTAGCGTAGCTATTTGATTTTCTAAATAAATCACATTTGGACTTGTGCTCTTGCTTTTCAGATTCTGTAGCTCCTTCCTTGAGTTCTTTTGGTTTTATAAGCTTACCATCTATTACATCTAGAGCACCTTCATGATAATCCAAAAGATCTCTTATCTTGCGCTTCCATATTGGCCAATCTAACTCACCGGTTAATGGTTTTATATGTTTATAAAACTCCATTTTATTTTTAACTATTGTATTCAGCCTGATAATACAATTTAAAATATGAGTTTCCGTTTGTTTATCAAAATAATTTTAAAATAACACTAATATCACTAACTTTGATATTTGTTAATTCTCTACCTTTACTATTAATACAAATACGTAACTGGTACCCATAACCTTTTATGTTATTTAGAGGATAAATATTAAATAGTATTTTGAGTAAACAAGACCGTTTTGTAAGAGATTCCGAACTGTATATTTATTGTATTAGTTAACGTTCTTTTGTTATTACTAAATAATATCAAGTAAAAACATTACATCTAGTTTTCTAACTCTAGACTTCTAGATACTTAATCTCAATACATATAAATTAAAAAAAGAATGAAAAAAAGAAAATAATAAAATGCACAAAGAGATGGAGTGATGTGATGTATAGTATAGGGTAGTACGTGTGAGATGGATATAGTGTAACGTATGTTGTATTATAAATTCAGGTGATTGTTGATTATTTGGGGGATGGGGTGAATTTGGTTTACATGTGTTGATGTGTGTGTGGTGTGGTTGATTGTATTTTTTTGTTGATTATTTTTATGTTAGATAGATGTTCATGGATTCGAATACGGTTTGAGTTGAGAGTTTAGAGAGAGAGAGAGTGAGAATTTTTAATGAAAATAATAATTTTAATATGACAGAATATACAGAGATCCCCGAATATTTACCTGGCAAAAGATGTTTAAGAACGCGTTGTATGTTAGGTGACATTATTTATACAGGTAAGTAAGTAAGTAAGTAACTAACTAACTAACTAACTAACTAAGTATTGTTGTTTTATGTGAATGAATTAGAAAATATTAAAGTGTAAAAAATTTGTTAATTTGTTTTAAAACAATATCAAATATAAATATTATAAATTTAGGGTCGGTATTTCATATTTTTTGATTTTTACCCTCGGCAAAAACCGCCCCTGTGCCGCCAACCCAAATAAAATTTTAATTAAATTTAAAATTTTTTTTTTTTTTGTAATAACATATTTTATTATTAGATAATTTAAATTTTTTTTTGTTATCTCCAAAGTTTCCTCTACCGGACCCTCTAATTTTCTCGACGCCCCACTCCCTTTTTTAATTTTTAATTTTCATAAAATTTTAGCATTGATAACTGATATAACTGTCACTAATTCTATAATTTGGTCGTCGTCTGGTTTTTTGCTCATATAATTCTCGCATAGTAATATAATTTATTTTAATTTTGTTTTGTTTTGTTTTGTTTTGTTTTCTTTTGTTGTAATTTAAGACAAAAATATATATTTTTTTTATTTTCACACAACATATGCAATCAATGAAATACTAAGTAACGGGTGTCTCTGTATGTTTGAATTAGTCGTTCACTCAATTTATAATAACAGATAGAACAGAACAAAATAAATAAACAAACTTAATAAGGTAGTTCTCAGCAGTATAGTCCGACAGTCGAAACGAAAACTTTAAAATGCTTAATAGCATACTAGCATTTATTTTTGTAGGAAACTGTACTCGGACACAGAAACTTTCATATGCTACTTATCTACCTACACCATACAATCAATCACATTTTTCAAATATTTCACCATACAATCCATACATACACACGGCTGTTATGTTATTATTATTTCTTTTCTTTTTTAATTTCAACTTTAAATATTTATATCTTTTCAATAAATCATTAAAAAATAATGATTTTCATTTATAAATTTTCCGTAATTCTTTAATATTATTACACATATACTCTTAGAAATATTACTACTCATTCAATTATATTATTACTGAGAAATTATGAGATATTAGATATAAATAAATTTTGGAACACATGATTTTTTTTGTCTTGAACATTTTCCATATACACAAACATTGAACGGACAGATACCTGTTTTACTTACATTACAGATTTCTACTTTTTTTTTTCAATCTCACTTGTTGTTCTTCTGTCTGTCACTCTACTAAAAACCGTATCGACCTGTTGTCAGCGATCGATCAAAACGGAAAAGAATTCTCCTTTATTTTACAAACAAACAAAGAAACAATAAACAAAACACTTTTAATGTAATGAAAACCATATTTTTTTTAATAAATAAGTAGTACTATTTTTATTTAGAGAAAGCAGCAGTACTACAGCTAGCCAATCTATAATTACAATGATTTTACATATATATAGTATTTAGTATATTTTATATTAAATATCTACGAAATATCAATATTAAGTACTTATGATTGAGTAATATTTAAATATAATAAAGTATATTAAAATTAAAATGATTTTTATTAATGTTTATATTTAAATTTGTTGCTTATTATTTCTTTTTATTTATATTATTTGTTATCACCATTTAATGGTATCTCGAGCAATACAAATACAAATTTTAAATATTCTACAAGAGAGACATAATATTCTAAGATGAAATTTAAATACATTTTTGAATATAGCGCTCTTGTAAATTAAGTTAAATTGTTGGTACGTCTGTTGCGGTTCTTTTTTTTCTTTTTCTTTTTCTTCCAAACGTATGTATACTCTCTCTCTGTTTATTTTATAACGACGTATAACAATTATACATTTTCCATTTGCGTTTTATATGTCAATATAAAATATATCAATTAATCACATTCCTCACATATATTTCTATAAAATTGTGTTAAGTATAGTGTTCATATTGATTTACATATATTATAACCTATAAATTTTGTTAAAAGTTATTAAAAATTTAATACAATGTTATTACATTTATTGTCATCAGTCTAGGTGTGTGGTCTACTAGAAGCAAGATATAACAGTGTACTAATTTATAATCAATTAGAAAATAAAAATTAAGTAGATAGACCAAAAACTAGAACACCATTACAGGTAAATAATAGTGTAACTATACATGACATTTATCGCCTACATTTATTTATTTATGTTAAATATTTACTCTAACTTATTTTTATTTTCAACAGGTATATTTTACACAAAAGAAATATTTGCTTATCCTTTTACAATAAGAATAACATAATGACATTATATTACGACGTTACCTGTAATCTTTTGGTTACTGTTTGGATTGCCCATTATAAACATCATAAACATACATAATAGAAGATTAAGATAACGAAAAGGTAATATAATTTGTTTATTTTCTTTTCTTTTTGTAAATGCAATTTACCTCTTTGGCAACAAACAGCGTTTATGACTACTGGTTTACTGTATTTCTTGTTGTTGTATGTATGTGAATTGAATTTCATTTCAAATTTTACTTCCAATCCATTTTTAAATTGAAATATTTAACTCTTTCAATATAAATTTTACATATTACATATAAAAACAAATAATTTTTCATATAAAATGACTAAAAAAATATATTTTTTTTTAACAAAATATAAAATATTTTCAATTTATGCGTTATTTGGCCAATTTTTTTTCAAAATTCATAATTTTTTTTTTCGATTTGTAAATCTGGTACCAAAGTTAGTGTCCATATATGAAATATCAACTTTCTAGTTCAATTTTTACACTCAGCAAAAACCACCCCCTGTGTCCCCAAATATAATTAATGGAAATATGGGTTAACACTGAACACTGAATTAGTAATACTTGATGTCTTTAACCCAAAATTTCCAGGGATGGAAAACCTTTCTTTTTATATGAATTTTTTTGTTGTTTTTTTTCTTCTCTATATCATTTGTTATATCGTTTCACTTCAGTCTTCTGAATTATTATAACATTATTTGTGTCAACGGCCATACCATGTTGAACCCACCAGTTCTCGTTCGATCACTGGGGTTAAGCATCACAGTGGGCAGCCGCAGTTTGGACGGGTGTAGGACTGGCACCCCAGTTCAGATTAGTGGTTGACGGTGACCGTTGTCGTGGTTCGACGTGCCGTTGCGTGCACGTCAGTTGAACCGCGGCGACGGGGGTATGCGTATGGGGTTTTCGTTGACATTGCACTTCCCCTGCCAATGGTGCGCAGTGTTCGGTGTCACCGCTTACACACCACGGTAGTATCATTACTACCATCCCAGGCGAACACACTTCAGTGAATAATATCTAATAGGGGTATCTCCCCTTATCCATGGTACCTGACTTCCTATAACCGCCCGTGTTACACATGCAGACGTAATTTCTGTGCCATATTTGCGCGAGTTATGGCCTCATAAGAGGCTGGTATCGCAAAGCTCCAGGAGTGGTGGAAGATTTATCTTAACTAAATCATACTATACCCAGTGTAGTATATTACTCGCACTCGTTCGATCACTAAAGTTAAGCAACATTGGGCGCAGTCAGTACTTGGATGGGTGACCGCTTGGGAACACTGCGTGCCGTTGGCATTAATCTCCTTTTTATTACCTTTAAGGTAAGTATAAAAAAAAAAAAAATTTCGATATTTTTTTTTTTTGACCATAGAATTTTACCGAAATAGCGATGGAACACCCTTCAATTCATTACAATCATTCATTCCTTCCTTCCTTCCTTTTTCGATGTTTGTTTCTCTAAAGGAGATAAGAAGAAGAAGCGTAAACGTAAGGAGAGTTATGCTATCTACATCTACAAAGTATTGAAGCAGGTTCATCCCGACATTGGTATTTCCAGTAAAGCAATGAGTATCATGAACAGTTTTGTTAATGATATTTTTGAAAGAATTGCCGCTAAAGCATCAAGATTGGCACACTACAATAAACGTTCAACAATCACCAGTCGGGAAATTCAAACTGCTGTACGTCTACTTTTACCTGGTGAACTTGCCAAGCACGCTGTTAGTGAAGGAACTAAAGCTGTAACCAAGTATACAAGTTCTAAGTAAAAATTGACTTAAATACTGATGTACAACAAAAATTGCCTTTTTAAAGGCACACATATAAATTAAAAAAAGAATGAAAAAAAGAAAATAATAAAATGCACAAAGAGATGGAGTGATGTGATGTATAGTATAGGGTAGTACGTGTGAGATGGATATAGTGTAACGTATGTTGTATTATAAATTCAGGTGATTGTTGATTATTTGGGGGATGGGGTGAATTTGGTTTACATGTGTTGATGTGTGTGTGGTGTGGTTGATTGTATTTTTTTGTTGATTATTTTTATGTTAGATAGATGTTCATGGATTCGAATACGGTTTGAGTTGAGAGTTTAGAGAGAGAGAGAGTGAGAATTTTTAATGAAAATAATAATTTTAATATGACAGAATATACAGAGATCCCCGAATATTTACCTGGCAAAAGATGTTTAAGAACGCGTTGTATGTTAGGTGACATTATTTATACAGGTAAGTAAGTAAGTAAGTAACTAACTAACTAACTAACTAACTAAGTATTGTTGTTTTATGTGAATGAATTAGAAAATATTAAAGTGTAAAAAATTTGTTAATTTGTTTTAAAACAATATCAAATATAAATATTATAAATTTAGGGTCGGTATTTCATATTTTTTGATTTTTACCCTCGGCAAAAACCGCCCCTGTGCCGCCAACCCAAATAAAATTTTAATTAAATTTAAAATTTTTTTTTTTTTTGTAATAACATATTTTATTATTAGATAATTTAAATTTTTTTTTGTTATCTCCAAAGTTTCCTCTACCGGACCCTCTAATTTTCTCGACGCCCCACTCCCTTTTTTAATTTTTAATTTTCATAAAATTTTAGCATTGATAACTGATATAACTGTCACTAATTCTATAATTTGGTCGTCGTCTGGTTTTTTGCTCATATAATTCTCGCATAGTAATATAATTTATTTTAATTTTGTTTTGTTTTGTTTTGTTTTGTTTTCTTTTGTTGTAATTTAAGACAAAAATATATATTTTTTTTATTTTCACACAACATATGCAATCAATGAAATACTAAGTAACGGGTGTCTCTGTATGTTTGAATTAGTCGTTCACTCAATTTATAATAACAGATAGAACAGAACAAAATAAATAAACAAACTTAATAAGGTAGTTCTCAGCAGTATAGTCCGACAGTCGAAACGAAAACTTTAAAATGCTTAATAGCATACTAGCATTTATTTTTGTAGGAAACTGTACTCGGACACAGAAACTTTCATATGCTACTTATCTACCTACACCATACAATCAATCACATTTTTCAAATATTTCACCATACAATCCATACATACACACGGCTGTTATGTTATTATTATTTCTTTTCTTTTTTAATTTCAACTTTAAATATTTATATCTTTTCAATAAATCATTAAAAAATAATGATTTTCATTTATAAATTTTCCGTAATTCTTTAATATTATTACACATATACTCTTAGAAATATTACTACTCATTCAATTATATTATTACTGAGAAATTATGAGATATTAGATATAAATAAATTTTGGAACACATGATTTTTTTTGTCTTGAACATTTTCCATATACACAAACATTGAACGGACAGATACCTGTTTTACTTACATTACAGATTTCTACTTTTTTTTTTCAATCTCACTTGTTGTTCTTCTGTCTGTCACTCTACTAAAAACCGTATCGACCTGTTGTCAGCGATCGATCAAAACGGAAAAGAATTCTCCTTTATTTTACAAACAAACAAAGAAACAATAAACAAAACACTTTTAATGTAATGAAAACCATATTTTTTTTAATAAATAAGTAGTACTATTTTTATTTAGAGAAAGCAGCAGTACTACAGCTAGCCAATCTATAATTACAATGATTTTACATATATATAGTATTTAGTATATTTTATATTAAATATCTACGAAATATCAATATTAAGTACTTATGATTGAGTAATATTTAAATATAATAAAGTATATTAAAATTAAAATGATTTTTATTAATGTTTATATTTAAATTTGTTGCTTATTATTTCTTTTTATTTATATTATTTGTTATCACCATTTAATGGTATCTCGAGCAATACAAATACAAATTTTAAATATTCTACAAGAGAGACATAATATTCTAAGATGAAATTTAAATACATTTTTGAATATAGCGCTCTTGTAAATTAAGTTAAATTGTTGGTACGTCTGTTGCGGTTCTTTTTTTTCTTTTTCTTTTTCTTCCAAACGTATGTATACTCTCTCTCTGTTTATTTTATAACGACGTATAACAATTATACATTTTCCATTTGCGTTTTATATGTCAATATAAAATATATCAATTAATCACATTCCTCACATATATTTCTATAAAATTGTGTTAAGTATAGTGTTCATATTGATTTACATATATTATAACCTATAAATTTTGTTAAAAGTTATTAAAAATTTAATACAATGTTATTACATTTATTGTCATCAGTCTAGGTGTGTGGTCTACTAGAAGCAAGATATAACAGTGTACTAATTTATAATCAATTAGAAAATAAAAATTAAGTAGATAGACCAAAAACTAGAACACCATTACAGGTAAATAATAGTGTAACTATACATGACATTTATCGCCTACATTTATTTATTTATGTTAAATATTTACTCTAACTTATTTTTATTTTCAACAGGTATATTTTACACAAAAGAAATATTTGCTTATCCTTTTACAATAAGAATAACATAATGACATTATATTACGACGTTACCTGTAATCTTTTGGTTACTGTTTGGATTGCCCATTATAAACATCATAAACATACATAATAGAAGATTAAGATAACGAAAAGGTAATATAATTTGTTTATTTTCTTTTCTTTTTGTAAATGCAATTTACCTCTTTGGCAACAAACAGCGTTTATGACTACTGGTTTACTGTATTTCTTGTTGTTGTATGTATGTGAATTGAATTTCATTTCAAATTTTACTTCCAATCCATTTTTAAATTGAAATATTTAACTCTTTCAATATAAATTTTACATATTACATATAAAAACAAATAATTTTTCATATAAAATGACTAAAAAAATATATTTTTTTTTAACAAAATATAAAATATTTTCAATTTATGCGTTATTTGGCCAATTTTTTTTCAAAATTCATAATTTTTTTTTTCGATTTGTAAATCTGGTACCAAAGTTAGTGTCCATATATGAAATATCAACTTTCTAGTTCAATTTTTACACTCAGCAAAAACCACCCCCTGTGTCCCCAAATATAATTAATGGAAATATGGGTTAACACTGAACACTGAATTAGTAATACTTGATGTCTTTAACCCAAAATTTCCAGGGATGGAAAACCTTTCTTTTTATATGAATTTTTTTGTTGTTTTTTTTCTTCTCTATATCATTTGTTATATCGTTTCACTTCAGTCTTCTGAATTATTATAACATTATTTGTGTCAACGGCCATACCATGTTGAACCCACCAGTTCTCGTTCGATCACTGGGGTTAAGCATCACAGTGGGCAGCCGCAGTTTGGACGGGTGTAGGACTGGCACCCCAGTTCAGATTAGTGGTTGACGGTGACCGTTGTCGTGGTTCGACGTGCCGTTGCGTGCACGTCAGTTGAACCGCGGCGACGGGGGTATGCGTATGGGGTTTTCGTTGACATTGCACTTCCCCTGCCAATGGTGCGCAGTGTTCGGTGTCACCGCTTACACACCACGGTAGTATCATTACTACCATCCCAGGCGAACACACTTCAGTGAATAATATCTAATAGGGGTATCTCCCCTTATCCATGGTACCTGACTTCCTATAACCGCCCGTGTTACACATGCAGACGTAATTTCTGTGCCATATTTGCGCGAGTTATGGCCTCATAAGAGGCTGGTATCGCAAAGCTCCAGGAGTGGTGGAAGATTTATCTTAACTAAATCATACTATACCCAGTGTAGTATATTACTCGCACTCGTTCGATCACTAAAGTTAAGCAACATTGGGCGCAGTCAGTACTTGGATGGGTGACCGCTTGGGAACACTGCGTGCCGTTGGCATTAATCTCCTTTTTATTACCTTTAAGGTAAGTATAAAAAAAAAAAAAATTTCGATATTTTTTTTTTTTGACCATAGAATTTTACCGAAATAGCGATGGAACACCCTTCAATTCATTACAATCATTCATTCCTTCCTTCCTTCCTTTTTCGATGTTTGTTTCTCTAAAGGAGATAAGAAGAAGAAGCGTAAACGTAAGGAGAGTTATGCTATCTACATCTACAAAGTATTGAAGCAGGTTCATCCCGACATTGGTATTTCCAGTAAAGCAATGAGTATCATGAACAGTTTTGTTAATGATATTTTTGAAAGAATTGCCGCTAAAGCATCAAGATTGGCACACTACAATAAACGTTCAACAATCACCAGTCGGGAAATTCAAACTGCTGTACGTCTACTTTTACCTGGTGAACTTGCCAAGCACGCTGTTAGTGAAGGAACTAAAGCTGTAACCAAGTATACAAGTTCTAAGTAAAAATTGACTTAAATACTGATGTACAACAAAAATTGCCTTTTTAAAGGCACACATATAAATTAAAAAAAGAATGAAAAAAAGAAAATAATAAAATGCACAAAGAGATGGAGTGATGTGATGTATAGTATAGGGTAGTACGTGTGAGATGGATATAGTGTAACGTATGTTGTATTATAAATTCAGGTGATTGTTGATTATTTGGGGGATGGGGTGAATTTGGTTTACATGTGTTGATGTGTGTGTGGTGTGGTTGATTGTATTTTTTTGTTGATTATTTTTATGTTAGATAGATGTTCATGGATTCGAATACGGTTTGAGTTGAGAGTTTAGAGAGAGAGAGAGTGAGAATTTTTAATGAAAATAATAATTTTAATATGACAGAATATACAGAGATCCCCGAATATTTACCTGGCAAAAGATGTTTAAGAACGCGTTGTATGTTAGGTGACATTATTTATACAGGTAAGTAAGTAAGTAAGTAACTAACTAACTAACTAACTAACTAAGTATTGTTGTTTTATGTGAATGAATTAGAAAATATTAAAGTGTAAAAAATTTGTTAATTTGTTTTAAAACAATATCAAATATAAATATTATAAATTTAGGGTCGGTATTTCATATTTTTTGATTTTTACCCTCGGCAAAAACCGCCCCTGTGCCGCCAACCCAAATAAAATTTTAATTAAATTTAAAATTTTTTTTTTTTTTGTAATAACATATTTTATTATTAGATAATTTAAATTTTTTTTTGTTATCTCCAAAGTTTCCTCTACCGGACCCTCTAATTTTCTCGACGCCCCACTCCCTTTTTTAATTTTTAATTTTCATAAAATTTTAGCATTGATAACTGATATAACTGTCACTAATTCTATAATTTGGTCGTCGTCTGGTTTTTTGCTCATATAATTCTCGCATAGTAATATAATTTATTTTAATTTTGTTTTGTTTTGTTTTGTTTTGTTTTCTTTTGTTGTAATTTAAGACAAAAATATATATTTTTTTTATTTTCACACAACATATGCAATCAATGAAATACTAAGTAACGGGTGTCTCTGTATGTTTGAATTAGTCGTTCACTCAATTTATAATAACAGATAGAACAGAACAAAATAAATAAACAAACTTAATAAGGTAGTTCTCAGCAGTATAGTCCGACAGTCGAAACGAAAACTTTAAAATGCTTAATAGCATACTAGCATTTATTTTTGTAGGAAACTGTACTCGGACACAGAAACTTTCATATGCTACTTATCTACCTACACCATACAATCAATCACATTTTTCAAATATTTCACCATACAATCCATACATACACACGGCTGTTATGTTATTATTATTTCTTTTCTTTTTTAATTTCAACTTTAAATATTTATATCTTTTCAATAAATCATTAAAAAATAATGATTTTCATTTATAAATTTTCCGTAATTCTTTAATATTATTACACATATACTCTTAGAAATATTACTACTCATTCAATTATATTATTACTGAGAAATTATGAGATATTAGATATAAATAAATTTTGGAACACATGATTTTTTTTGTCTTGAACATTTTCCATATACACAAACATTGAACGGACAGATACCTGTTTTACTTACATTACAGATTTCTACTTTTTTTTTTCAATCTCACTTGTTGTTCTTCTGTCTGTCACTCTACTAAAAACCGTATCGACCTGTTGTCAGCGATCGATCAAAACGGAAAAGAATTCTCCTTTATTTTACAAACAAACAAAGAAACAATAAACAAAACACTTTTAATGTAATGAAAACCATATTTTTTTTAATAAATAAGTAGTACTATTTTTATTTAGAGAAAGCAGCAGTACTACAGCTAGCCAATCTATAATTACAATGATTTTACATATATATAGTATTTAGTATATTTTATATTAAATATCTACGAAATATCAATATTAAGTACTTATGATTGAGTAATATTTAAATATAATAAAGTATATTAAAATTAAAATGATTTTTATTAATGTTTATATTTAAATTTGTTGCTTATTATTTCTTTTTATTTATATTATTTGTTATCACCATTTAATGGTATCTCGAGCAATACAAATACAAATTTTAAATATTCTACAAGAGAGACATAATATTCTAAGATGAAATTTAAATACATTTTTGAATATAGCGCTCTTGTAAATTAAGTTAAATTGTTGGTACGTCTGTTGCGGTTCTTTTTTTTCTTTTTCTTTTTCTTCCAAACGTATGTATACTCTCTCTCTGTTTATTTTATAACGACGTATAACAATTATACATTTTCCATTTGCGTTTTATATGTCAATATAAAATATATCAATTAATCACATTCCTCACATATATTTCTATAAAATTGTGTTAAGTATAGTGTTCATATTGATTTACATATATTATAACCTATAAATTTTGTTAAAAGTTATTAAAAATTTAATACAATGTTATTACATTTATTGTCATCAGTCTAGGTGTGTGGTCTACTAGAAGCAAGATATAACAGTGTACTAATTTATAATCAATTAGAAAATAAAAATTAAGTAGATAGACCAAAAACTAGAACACCATTACAGGTAAATAATAGTGTAACTATACATGACATTTATCGCCTACATTTATTTATTTATGTTAAATATTTACTCTAACTTATTTTTATTTTCAACAGGTATATTTTACACAAAAGAAATATTTGCTTATCCTTTTACAATAAGAATAACATAATGACATTATATTACGACGTTACCTGTAATCTTTTGGTTACTGTTTGGATTGCCCATTATAAACATCATAAACATACATAATAGAAGATTAAGATAACGAAAAGGTAATATAATTTGTTTATTTTCTTTTCTTTTTGTAAATGCAATTTACCTCTTTGGCAACAAACAGCGTTTATGACTACTGGTTTACTGTATTTCTTGTTGTTGTATGTATGTGAATTGAATTTCATTTCAAATTTTACTTCCAATCCATTTTTAAATTGAAATATTTAACTCTTTCAATATAAATTTTACATATTACATATAAAAACAAATAATTTTTCATATAAAATGACTAAAAAAATATATTTTTTTTTAACAAAATATAAAATATTTTCAATTTATGCGTTATTTGGCCAATTTTTTTTCAAAATTCATAATTTTTTTTTTCGATTTGTAAATCTGGTACCAAAGTTAGTGTCCATATATGAAATATCAACTTTCTAGTTCAATTTTTACACTCAGCAAAAACCACCCCCTGTGTCCCCAAATATAATTAATGGAAATATGGGTTAACACTGAACACTGAATTAGTAATACTTGATGTCTTTAACCCAAAATTTCCAGGGATGGAAAACCTTTCTTTTTATATGAATTTTTTTGTTGTTTTTTTTCTTCTCTATATCATTTGTTATATCGTTTCACTTCAGTCTTCTGAATTATTATAACATTATTTGTGTCAACGGCCATACCATGTTGAACCCACCAGTTCTCGTTCGATCACTGGGGTTAAGCATCACAGTGGGCAGCCGCAGTTTGGACGGGTGTAGGACTGGCACCCCAGTTCAGATTAGTGGTTGACGGTGACCGTTGTCGTGGTTCGACGTGCCGTTGCGTGCACGTCAGTTGAACCGCGGCGACGGGGGTATGCGTATGGGGTTTTCGTTGACATTGCACTTCCCCTGCCAATGGTGCGCAGTGTTCGGTGTCACCGCTTACACACCACGGTAGTATCATTACTACCATCCCAGGCGAACACACTTCAGTGAATAATATCTAATAGGGGTATCTCCCCTTATCCATGGTACCTGACTTCCTATAACCGCCCGTGTTACACATGCAGACGTAATTTCTGTGCCATATTTGCGCGAGTTATGGCCTCATAAGAGGCTGGTATCGCAAAGCTCCAGGAGTGGTGGAAGATTTATCTTAACTAAATCATACTATACCCAGTGTAGTATATTACTCGCACTCGTTCGATCACTAAAGTTAAGCAACATTGGGCGCAGTCAGTACTTGGATGGGTGACCGCTTGGGAACACTGCGTGCCGTTGGCATTAATCTCCTTTTTATTACCTTTAAGGTAAGTATAAAAAAAAAAAAAATTTCGATATTTTTTTTTTTTGACCATAGAATTTTACCGAAATAGCGATGGAACACCCTTCAATTCATTACAATCATTCATTCCTTCCTTCCTTCCTTTTTCGATGTTTGTTTCTCTAAAGGAGATAAGAAGAAGAAGCGTAAACGTAAGGAGAGTTATGCTATCTACATCTACAAAGTATTGAAGCAGGTTCATCCCGACATTGGTATTTCCAGTAAAGCAATGAGTATCATGAACAGTTTTGTTAATGATATTTTTGAAAGAATTGCCGCTAAAGCATCAAGATTGGCACACTACAATAAACGTTCAACAATCACCAGTCGGGAAATTCAAACTGCTGTACGTCTACTTTTACCTGGTGAACTTGCCAAGCACGCTGTTAGTGAAGGAACTAAAGCTGTAACCAAGTATACAAGTTCTAAGTAAAAATTGACTTAAATACTGATGTACAACAAAAATTGCCTTTTTAAAGGCACACATATAAATTAAAAAAAGAATGAAAAAAAGAAAATAATAAAATGCACAAAGAGATGGAGTGATGTGATGTATAGTATAGGGTAGTACGTGTGAGATGGATATAGTGTAACGTATGTTGTATTATAAATTCAGGTGATTGTTGATTATTTGGGGGATGGGGTGAATTTGGTTTACATGTGTTGATGTGTGTGTGGTGTGGTTGATTGTATTTTTTTGTTGATTATTTTTATGTTAGATAGATGTTCATGGATTCGAATACGGTTTGAGTTGAGAGTTTAGAGAGAGAGAGAGTGAGAATTTTTAATGAAAATAATAATTTTAATATGACAGAATATACAGAGATCCCCGAATATTTACCTGGCAAAAGATGTTTAAGAACGCGTTGTATGTTAGGTGACATTATTTATACAGGTAAGTAAGTAAGTAAGTAACTAACTAACTAACTAACTAACTAAGTATTGTTGTTTTATGTGAATGAATTAGAAAATATTAAAGTGTAAAAAATTTGTTAATTTGTTTTAAAACAATATCAAATATAAATATTATAAATTTAGGGTCGGTATTTCATATTTTTTGATTTTTACCCTCGGCAAAAACCGCCCCTGTGCCGCCAACCCAAATAAAATTTTAATTAAATTTAAAATTTTTTTTTTTTTTGTAATAACATATTTTATTATTAGATAATTTAAATTTTTTTTTGTTATCTCCAAAGTTTCCTCTACCGGACCCTCTAATTTTCTCGACGCCCCACTCCCTTTTTTAATTTTTAATTTTCATAAAATTTTAGCATTGATAACTGATATAACTGTCACTAATTCTATAATTTGGTCGTCGTCTGGTTTTTTGCTCATATAATTCTCGCATAGTAATATAATTTATTTTAATTTTGTTTTGTTTTGTTTTGTTTTGTTTTCTTTTGTTGTAATTTAAGACAAAAATATATATTTTTTTTATTTTCACACAACATATGCAATCAATGAAATACTAAGTAACGGGTGTCTCTGTATGTTTGAATTAGTCGTTCACTCAATTTATAATAACAGATAGAACAGAACAAAATAAATAAACAAACTTAATAAGGTAGTTCTCAGCAGTATAGTCCGACAGTCGAAACGAAAACTTTAAAATGCTTAATAGCATACTAGCATTTATTTTTGTAGGAAACTGTACTCGGACACAGAAACTTTCATATGCTACTTATCTACCTACACCATACAATCAATCACATTTTTCAAATATTTCACCATACAATCCATACATACACACGGCTGTTATGTTATTATTATTTCTTTTCTTTTTTAATTTCAACTTTAAATATTTATATCTTTTCAATAAATCATTAAAAAATAATGATTTTCATTTATAAATTTTCCGTAATTCTTTAATATTATTACACATATACTCTTAGAAATATTACTACTCATTCAATTATATTATTACTGAGAAATTATGAGATATTAGATATAAATAAATTTTGGAACACATGATTTTTTTTGTCTTGAACATTTTCCATATACACAAACATTGAACGGACAGATACCTGTTTTACTTACATTACAGATTTCTACTTTTTTTTTTCAATCTCACTTGTTGTTCTTCTGTCTGTCACTCTACTAAAAACCGTATCGACCTGTTGTCAGCGATCGATCAAAACGGAAAAGAATTCTCCTTTATTTTACAAACAAACAAAGAAACAATAAACAAAACACTTTTAATGTAATGAAAACCATATTTTTTTTAATAAATAAGTAGTACTATTTTTATTTAGAGAAAGCAGCAGTACTACAGCTAGCCAATCTATAATTACAATGATTTTACATATATATAGTATTTAGTATATTTTATATTAAATATCTACGAAATATCAATATTAAGTACTTATGATTGAGTAATATTTAAATATAATAAAGTATATTAAAATTAAAATGATTTTTATTAATGTTTATATTTAAATTTGTTGCTTATTATTTCTTTTTATTTATATTATTTGTTATCACCATTTAATGGTATCTCGAGCAATACAAATACAAATTTTAAATATTCTACAAGAGAGACATAATATTCTAAGATGAAATTTAAATACATTTTTGAATATAGCGCTCTTGTAAATTAAGTTAAATTGTTGGTACGTCTGTTGCGGTTCTTTTTTTTCTTTTTCTTTTTCTTCCAAACGTATGTATACTCTCTCTCTGTTTATTTTATAACGACGTATAACAATTATACATTTTCCATTTGCGTTTTATATGTCAATATAAAATATATCAATTAATCACATTCCTCACATATATTTCTATAAAATTGTGTTAAGTATAGTGTTCATATTGATTTACATATATTATAACCTATAAATTTTGTTAAAAGTTATTAAAAATTTAATACAATGTTATTACATTTATTGTCATCAGTCTAGGTGTGTGGTCTACTAGAAGCAAGATATAACAGTGTACTAATTTATAATCAATTAGAAAATAAAAATTAAGTAGATAGACCAAAAACTAGAACACCATTACAGGTAAATAATAGTGTAACTATACATGACATTTATCGCCTACATTTATTTATTTATGTTAAATATTTACTCTAACTTATTTTTATTTTCAACAGGTATATTTTACACAAAAGAAATATTTGCTTATCCTTTTACAATAAGAATAACATAATGACATTATATTACGACGTTACCTGTAATCTTTTGGTTACTGTTTGGATTGCCCATTATAAACATCATAAACATACATAATAGAAGATTAAGATAACGAAAAGGTAATATAATTTGTTTATTTTCTTTTCTTTTTGTAAATGCAATTTACCTCTTTGGCAACAAACAGCGTTTATGACTACTGGTTTACTGTATTTCTTGTTGTTGTATGTATGTGAATTGAATTTCATTTCAAATTTTACTTCCAATCCATTTTTAAATTGAAATATTTAACTCTTTCAATATAAATTTTACATATTACATATAAAAACAAATAATTTTTCATATAAAATGACTAAAAAAATATATTTTTTTTTAACAAAATATAAAATATTTTCAATTTATGCGTTATTTGGCCAATTTTTTTTCAAAATTCATAATTTTTTTTTTCGATTTGTAAATCTGGTACCAAAGTTAGTGTCCATATATGAAATATCAACTTTCTAGTTCAATTTTTACACTCAGCAAAAACCACCCCCTGTGTCCCCAAATATAATTAATGGAAATATGGGTTAACACTGAACACTGAATTAGTAATACTTGATGTCTTTAACCCAAAATTTCCAGGGATGGAAAACCTTTCTTTTTATATGAATTTTTTTGTTGTTTTTTTTCTTCTCTATATCATTTGTTATATCGTTTCACTTCAGTCTTCTGAATTATTATAACATTATTTGTGTCAACGGCCATACCATGTTGAACCCACCAGTTCTCGTTCGATCACTGGGGTTAAGCATCACAGTGGGCAGCCGCAGTTTGGACGGGTGTAGGACTGGCACCCCAGTTCAGATTAGTGGTTGACGGTGACCGTTGTCGTGGTTCGACGTGCCGTTGCGTGCACGTCAGTTGAACCGCGGCGACGGGGGTATGCGTATGGGGTTTTCGTTGACATTGCACTTCCCCTGCCAATGGTGCGCAGTGTTCGGTGTCACCGCTTACACACCACGGTAGTATCATTACTACCATCCCAGGCGAACACACTTCAGTGAATAATATCTAATAGGGGTATCTCCCCTTATCCATGGTACCTGACTTCCTATAACCGCCCGTGTTACACATGCAGACGTAATTTCTGTGCCATATTTGCGCGAGTTATGGCCTCATAAGAGGCTGGTATCGCAAAGCTCCAGGAGTGGTGGAAGATTTATCTTAACTAAATCATACTATACCCAGTGTAGTATATTACTCGCACTCGTTCGATCACTAAAGTTAAGCAACATTGGGCGCAGTCAGTACTTGGATGGGTGACCGCTTGGGAACACTGCGTGCCGTTGGCATTAATCTCCTTTTTATTACCTTTAAGGTAAGTATAAAAAAAAAAAAAATTTCGATATTTTTTTTTTTTGACCATAGAATTTTACCGAAATAGCGATGGAACACCCTTCAATTCATTACAATCATTCATTCCTTCCTTCCTTCCTTTTTCGATGTTTGTTTCTCTAAAGGAGATAAGAAGAAGAAGCGTAAACGTAAGGAGAGTTATGCTATCTACATCTACAAAGTATTGAAGCAGGTTCATCCCGACATTGGTATTTCCAGTAAAGCAATGAGTATCATGAACAGTTTTGTTAATGATATTTTTGAAAGAATTGCCGCTAAAGCATCAAGATTGGCACACTACAATAAACGTTCAACAATCACCAGTCGGGAAATTCAAACTGCTGTACGTCTACTTTTACCTGGTGAACTTGCCAAGCACGCTGTTAGTGAAGGAACTAAAGCTGTAACCAAGTATACAAGTTCTAAGTAAAAATTGACTTAAATACTGATGTACAACAAAAATTGCCTTTTTAAAGGCACACATATAAATTAAAAAAAGAATGAAAAAAAGAAAATAATAAAATGCACAAAGAGATGGAGTGATGTGATGTATAGTATAGGGTAGTACGTGTGAGATGGATATAGTGTAACGTATGTTGTATTATAAATTCAGGTGATTGTTGATTATTTGGGGGATGGGGTGAATTTGGTTTACATGTGTTGATGTGTGTGTGGTGTGGTTGATTGTATTTTTTTGTTGATTATTTTTATGTTAGATAGATGTTCATGGATTCGAATACGGTTTGAGTTGAGAGTTTAGAGAGAGAGAGAGTGAGAATTTTTAATGAAAATAATAATTTTAATATGACAGAATATACAGAGATCCCCGAATATTTACCTGGCAAAAGATGTTTAAGAACGCGTTGTATGTTAGGTGACATTATTTATACAGGTAAGTAAGTAAGTAAGTAACTAACTAACTAACTAACTAACTAAGTATTGTTGTTTTATGTGAATGAATTAGAAAATATTAAAGTGTAAAAAATTTGTTAATTTGTTTTAAAACAATATCAAATATAAATATTATAAATTTAGGGTCGGTATTTCATATTTTTTGATTTTTACCCTCGGCAAAAACCGCCCCTGTGCCGCCAACCCAAATAAAATTTTAATTAAATTTAAAATTTTTTTTTTTTTTGTAATAACATATTTTATTATTAGATAATTTAAATTTTTTTTTGTTATCTCCAAAGTTTCCTCTACCGGACCCTCTAATTTTCTCGACGCCCCACTCCCTTTTTTAATTTTTAATTTTCATAAAATTTTAGCATTGATAACTGATATAACTGTCACTAATTCTATAATTTGGTCGTCGTCTGGTTTTTTGCTCATATAATTCTCGCATAGTAATATAATTTATTTTAATTTTGTTTTGTTTTGTTTTGTTTTGTTTTCTTTTGTTGTAATTTAAGACAAAAATATATATTTTTTTTATTTTCACACAACATATGCAATCAATGAAATACTAAGTAACGGGTGTCTCTGTATGTTTGAATTAGTCGTTCACTCAATTTATAATAACAGATAGAACAGAACAAAATAAATAAACAAACTTAATAAGGTAGTTCTCAGCAGTATAGTCCGACAGTCGAAACGAAAACTTTAAAATGCTTAATAGCATACTAGCATTTATTTTTGTAGGAAACTGTACTCGGACACAGAAACTTTCATATGCTACTTATCTACCTACACCATACAATCAATCACATTTTTCAAATATTTCACCATACAATCCATACATACACACGGCTGTTATGTTATTATTATTTCTTTTCTTTTTTAATTTCAACTTTAAATATTTATATCTTTTCAATAAATCATTAAAAAATAATGATTTTCATTTATAAATTTTCCGTAATTCTTTAATATTATTACACATATACTCTTAGAAATATTACTACTCATTCAATTATATTATTACTGAGAAATTATGAGATATTAGATATAAATAAATTTTGGAACACATGATTTTTTTTGTCTTGAACATTTTCCATATACACAAACATTGAACGGACAGATACCTGTTTTACTTACATTACAGATTTCTACTTTTTTTTTTCAATCTCACTTGTTGTTCTTCTGTCTGTCACTCTACTAAAAACCGTATCGACCTGTTGTCAGCGATCGATCAAAACGGAAAAGAATTCTCCTTTATTTTACAAACAAACAAAGAAACAATAAACAAAACACTTTTAATGTAATGAAAACCATATTTTTTTTAATAAATAAGTAGTACTATTTTTATTTAGAGAAAGCAGCAGTACTACAGCTAGCCAATCTATAATTACAATGATTTTACATATATATAGTATTTAGTATATTTTATATTAAATATCTACGAAATATCAATATTAAGTACTTATGATTGAGTAATATTTAAATATAATAAAGTATATTAAAATTAAAATGATTTTTATTAATGTTTATATTTAAATTTGTTGCTTATTATTTCTTTTTATTTATATTATTTGTTATCACCATTTAATGGTATCTCGAGCAATACAAATACAAATTTTAAATATTCTACAAGAGAGACATAATATTCTAAGATGAAATTTAAATACATTTTTGAATATAGCGCTCTTGTAAATTAAGTTAAATTGTTGGTACGTCTGTTGCGGTTCTTTTTTTTCTTTTTCTTTTTCTTCCAAACGTATGTATACTCTCTCTCTGTTTATTTTATAACGACGTATAACAATTATACATTTTCCATTTGCGTTTTATATGTCAATATAAAATATATCAATTAATCACATTCCTCACATATATTTCTATAAAATTGTGTTAAGTATAGTGTTCATATTGATTTACATATATTATAACCTATAAATTTTGTTAAAAGTTATTAAAAATTTAATACAATGTTATTACATTTATTGTCATCAGTCTAGGTGTGTGGTCTACTAGAAGCAAGATATAACAGTGTACTAATTTATAATCAATTAGAAAATAAAAATTAAGTAGATAGACCAAAAACTAGAACACCATTACAGGTAAATAATAGTGTAACTATACATGACATTTATCGCCTACATTTATTTATTTATGTTAAATATTTACTCTAACTTATTTTTATTTTCAACAGGTATATTTTACACAAAAGAAATATTTGCTTATCCTTTTACAATAAGAATAACATAATGACATTATATTACGACGTTACCTGTAATCTTTTGGTTACTGTTTGGATTGCCCATTATAAACATCATAAACATACATAATAGAAGATTAAGATAACGAAAAGGTAATATAATTTGTTTATTTTCTTTTCTTTTTGTAAATGCAATTTACCTCTTTGGCAACAAACAGCGTTTATGACTACTGGTTTACTGTATTTCTTGTTGTTGTATGTATGTGAATTGAATTTCATTTCAAATTTTACTTCCAATCCATTTTTAAATTGAAATATTTAACTCTTTCAATATAAATTTTACATATTACATATAAAAACAAATAATTTTTCATATAAAATGACTAAAAAAATATATTTTTTTTTAACAAAATATAAAATATTTTCAATTTATGCGTTATTTGGCCAATTTTTTTTCAAAATTCATAATTTTTTTTTTCGATTTGTAAATCTGGTACCAAAGTTAGTGTCCATATATGAAATATCAACTTTCTAGTTCAATTTTTACACTCAGCAAAAACCACCCCCTGTGTCCCCAAATATAATTAATGGAAATATGGGTTAACACTGAACACTGAATTAGTAATACTTGATGTCTTTAACCCAAAATTTCCAGGGATGGAAAACCTTTCTTTTTATATGAATTTTTTTGTTGTTTTTTTTCTTCTCTATATCATTTGTTATATCGTTTCACTTCAGTCTTCTGAATTATTATAACATTATTTGTGTCAACGGCCATACCATGTTGAACCCACCAGTTCTCGTTCGATCACTGGGGTTAAGCATCACAGTGGGCAGCCGCAGTTTGGACGGGTGTAGGACTGGCACCCCAGTTCAGATTAGTGGTTGACGGTGACCGTTGTCGTGGTTCGACGTGCCGTTGCGTGCACGTCAGTTGAACCGCGGCGACGGGGGTATGCGTATGGGGTTTTCGTTGACATTGCACTTCCCCTGCCAATGGTGCGCAGTGTTCGGTGTCACCGCTTACACACCACGGTAGTATCATTACTACCATCCCAGGCGAACACACTTCAGTGAATAATATCTAATAGGGGTATCTCCCCTTATCCATGGTACCTGACTTCCTATAACCGCCCGTGTTACACATGCAGACGTAATTTCTGTGCCATATTTGCGCGAGTTATGGCCTCATAAGAGGCTGGTATCGCAAAGCTCCAGGAGTGGTGGAAGATTTATCTTAACTAAATCATACTATACCCAGTGTAGTATATTACTCGCACTCGTTCGATCACTAAAGTTAAGCAACATTGGGCGCAGTCAGTACTTGGATGGGTGACCGCTTGGGAACACTGCGTGCCGTTGGCATTAATCTCCTTTTTATTACCTTTAAGGTAAGTATAAAAAAAAAAAAAATTTCGATATTTTTTTTTTTTGACCATAGAATTTTACCGAAATAGCGATGGAACACCCTTCAATTCATTACAATCATTCATTCCTTCCTTCCTTCCTTTTTCGATGTTTGTTTCTCTAAAGGAGATAAGAAGAAGAAGCGTAAACGTAAGGAGAGTTATGCTATCTACATCTACAAAGTATTGAAGCAGGTTCATCCCGACATTGGTATTTCCAGTAAAGCAATGAGTATCATGAACAGTTTTGTTAATGATATTTTTGAAAGAATTGCCGCTAAAGCATCAAGATTGGCACACTACAATAAACGTTCAACAATCACCAGTCGGGAAATTCAAACTGCTGTACGTCTACTTTTACCTGGTGAACTTGCCAAGCACGCTGTTAGTGAAGGAACTAAAGCTGTAACCAAGTATACAAGTTCTAAGTAAAAATTGACTTAAATACTGATGTACAACAAAAATTGCCTTTTTAAAGGCACACATATAAATTAAAAAAAGAATGAAAAAAAGAAAATAATAAAATGCACAAAGAGATGGAGTGATGTGATGTATAGTATAGGGTAGTACGTGTGAGATGGATATAGTGTAACGTATGTTGTATTATAAATTCAGGTGATTGTTGATTATTTGGGGGATGGGGTGAATTTGGTTTACATGTGTTGATGTGTGTGTGGTGTGGTTGATTGTATTTTTTTGTTGATTATTTTTATGTTAGATAGATGTTCATGGATTCGAATACGGTTTGAGTTGAGAGTTTAGAGAGAGAGAGAGTGAGAATTTTTAATGAAAATAATAATTTTAATATGACAGAATATACAGAGATCCCCGAATATTTACCTGGCAAAAGATGTTTAAGAACGCGTTGTATGTTAGGTGACATTATTTATACAGGTAAGTAAGTAAGTAAGTAACTAACTAACTAACTAACTAACTAAGTATTGTTGTTTTATGTGAATGAATTAGAAAATATTAAAGTGTAAAAAATTTGTTAATTTGTTTTAAAACAATATCAAATATAAATATTATAAATTTAGGGTCGGTATTTCATATTTTTTGATTTTTACCCTCGGCAAAAACCGCCCCTGTGCCGCCAACCCAAATAAAATTTTAATTAAATTTAAAATTTTTTTTTTTTTTGTAATAACATATTTTATTATTAGATAATTTAAATTTTTTTTTGTTATCTCCAAAGTTTCCTCTACCGGACCCTCTAATTTTCTCGACGCCCCACTCCCTTTTTTAATTTTTAATTTTCATAAAATTTTAGCATTGATAACTGATATAACTGTCACTAATTCTATAATTTGGTCGTCGTCTGGTTTTTTGCTCATATAATTCTCGCATAGTAATATAATTTATTTTAATTTTGTTTTGTTTTGTTTTGTTTTGTTTTCTTTTGTTGTAATTTAAGACAAAAATATATATTTTTTTTATTTTCACACAACATATGCAATCAATGAAATACTAAGTAACGGGTGTCTCTGTATGTTTGAATTAGTCGTTCACTCAATTTATAATAACAGATAGAACAGAACAAAATAAATAAACAAACTTAATAAGGTAGTTCTCAGCAGTATAGTCCGACAGTCGAAACGAAAACTTTAAAATGCTTAATAGCATACTAGCATTTATTTTTGTAGGAAACTGTACTCGGACACAGAAACTTTCATATGCTACTTATCTACCTACACCATACAATCAATCACATTTTTCAAATATTTCACCATACAATCCATACATACACACGGCTGTTATGTTATTATTATTTCTTTTCTTTTTTAATTTCAACTTTAAATATTTATATCTTTTCAATAAATCATTAAAAAATAATGATTTTCATTTATAAATTTTCCGTAATTCTTTAATATTATTACACATATACTCTTAGAAATATTACTACTCATTCAATTATATTATTACTGAGAAATTATGAGATATTAGATATAAATAAATTTTGGAACACATGATTTTTTTTGTCTTGAACATTTTCCATATACACAAACATTGAACGGACAGATACCTGTTTTACTTACATTACAGATTTCTACTTTTTTTTTTCAATCTCACTTGTTGTTCTTCTGTCTGTCACTCTACTAAAAACCGTATCGACCTGTTGTCAGCGATCGATCAAAACGGAAAAGAATTCTCCTTTATTTTACAAACAAACAAAGAAACAATAAACAAAACACTTTTAATGTAATGAAAACCATATTTTTTTTAATAAATAAGTAGTACTATTTTTATTTAGAGAAAGCAGCAGTACTACAGCTAGCCAATCTATAATTACAATGATTTTACATATATATAGTATTTAGTATATTTTATATTAAATATCTACGAAATATCAATATTAAGTACTTATGATTGAGTAATATTTAAATATAATAAAGTATATTAAAATTAAAATGATTTTTATTAATGTTTATATTTAAATTTGTTGCTTATTATTTCTTTTTATTTATATTATTTGTTATCACCATTTAATGGTATCTCGAGCAATACAAATACAAATTTTAAATATTCTACAAGAGAGACATAATATTCTAAGATGAAATTTAAATACATTTTTGAATATAGCGCTCTTGTAAATTAAGTTAAATTGTTGGTACGTCTGTTGCGGTTCTTTTTTTTCTTTTTCTTTTTCTTCCAAACGTATGTATACTCTCTCTCTGTTTATTTTATAACGACGTATAACAATTATACATTTTCCATTTGCGTTTTATATGTCAATATAAAATATATCAATTAATCACATTCCTCACATATATTTCTATAAAATTGTGTTAAGTATAGTGTTCATATTGATTTACATATATTATAACCTATAAATTTTGTTAAAAGTTATTAAAAATTTAATACAATGTTATTACATTTATTGTCATCAGTCTAGGTGTGTGGTCTACTAGAAGCAAGATATAACAGTGTACTAATTTATAATCAATTAGAAAATAAAAATTAAGTAGATAGACCAAAAACTAGAACACCATTACAGGTAAATAATAGTGTAACTATACATGACATTTATCGCCTACATTTATTTATTTATGTTAAATATTTACTCTAACTTATTTTTATTTTCAACAGGTATATTTTACACAAAAGAAATATTTGCTTATCCTTTTACAATAAGAATAACATAATGACATTATATTACGACGTTACCTGTAATCTTTTGGTTACTGTTTGGATTGCCCATTATAAACATCATAAACATACATAATAGAAGATTAAGATAACGAAAAGGTAATATAATTTGTTTATTTTCTTTTCTTTTTGTAAATGCAATTTACCTCTTTGGCAACAAACAGCGTTTATGACTACTGGTTTACTGTATTTCTTGTTGTTGTATGTATGTGAATTGAATTTCATTTCAAATTTTACTTCCAATCCATTTTTAAATTGAAATATTTAACTCTTTCAATATAAATTTTACATATTACATATAAAAACAAATAATTTTTCATATAAAATGACTAAAAAAATATATTTTTTTTTAACAAAATATAAAATATTTTCAATTTATGCGTTATTTGGCCAATTTTTTTTCAAAATTCATAATTTTTTTTTTCGATTTGTAAATCTGGTACCAAAGTTAGTGTCCATATATGAAATATCAACTTTCTAGTTCAATTTTTACACTCAGCAAAAACCACCCCCTGTGTCCCCAAATATAATTAATGGAAATATGGGTTAACACTGAACACTGAATTAGTAATACTTGATGTCTTTAACCCAAAATTTCCAGGGATGGAAAACCTTTCTTTTTATATGAATTTTTTTGTTGTTTTTTTTCTTCTCTATATCATTTGTTATATCGTTTCACTTCAGTCTTCTGAATTATTATAACATTATTTGTGTCAACGGCCATACCATGTTGAACCCACCAGTTCTCGTTCGATCACTGGGGTTAAGCATCACAGTGGGCAGCCGCAGTTTGGACGGGTGTAGGACTGGCACCCCAGTTCAGATTAGTGGTTGACGGTGACCGTTGTCGTGGTTCGACGTGCCGTTGCGTGCACGTCAGTTGAACCGCGGCGACGGGGGTATGCGTATGGGGTTTTCGTTGACATTGCACTTCCCCTGCCAATGGTGCGCAGTGTTCGGTGTCACCGCTTACACACCACGGTAGTATCATTACTACCATCCCAGGCGAACACACTTCAGTGAATAATATCTAATAGGGGTATCTCCCCTTATCCATGGTACCTGACTTCCTATAACCGCCCGTGTTACACATGCAGACGTAATTTCTGTGCCATATTTGCGCGAGTTATGGCCTCATAAGAGGCTGGTATCGCAAAGCTCCAGGAGTGGTGGAAGATTTATCTTAACTAAATCATACTATACCCAGTGTAGTATATTACTCGCACTCGTTCGATCACTAAAGTTAAGCAACATTGGGCGCAGTCAGTACTTGGATGGGTGACCGCTTGGGAACACTGCGTGCCGTTGGCATTAATCTCCTTTTTATTACCTTTAAGGTAAGTATAAAAAAAAAAAAAATTTCGATATTTTTTTTTTTTGACCATAGAATTTTACCGAAATAGCGATGGAACACCCTTCAATTCATTACAATCATTCATTCCTTCCTTCCTTCCTTTTTCGATGTTTGTTTCTCTAAAGGAGATAAGAAGAAGAAGCGTAAACGTAAGGAGAGTTATGCTATCTACATCTACAAAGTATTGAAGCAGGTTCATCCCGACATTGGTATTTCCAGTAAAGCAATGAGTATCATGAACAGTTTTGTTAATGATATTTTTGAAAGAATTGCCGCTAAAGCATCAAGATTGGCACACTACAATAAACGTTCAACAATCACCAGTCGGGAAATTCAAACTGCTGTACGTCTACTTTTACCTGGTGAACTTGCCAAGCACGCTGTTAGTGAAGGAACTAAAGCTGTAACCAAGTATACAAGTTCTAAGTAAAAATTGACTTAAATACTGATGTACAACAAAAATTGCCTTTTTAAAGGCACACATATAAATTAAAAAAAGAATGAAAAAAAGAAAATAATAAAATGCACAAAGAGATGGAGTGATGTGATGTATAGTATAGGGTAGTACGTGTGAGATGGATATAGTGTAACGTATGTTGTATTATAAATTCAGGTGATTGTTGATTATTTGGGGGATGGGGTGAATTTGGTTTACATGTGTTGATGTGTGTGTGGTGTGGTTGATTGTATTTTTTTGTTGATTATTTTTATGTTAGATAGATGTTCATGGATTCGAATACGGTTTGAGTTGAGAGTTTAGAGAGAGAGAGAGTGAGAATTTTTAATGAAAATAATAATTTTAATATGACAGAATATACAGAGATCCCCGAATATTTACCTGGCAAAAGATGTTTAAGAACGCGTTGTATGTTAGGTGACATTATTTATACAGGTAAGTAAGTAAGTAAGTAACTAACTAACTAACTAACTAACTAAGTATTGTTGTTTTATGTGAATGAATTAGAAAATATTAAAGTGTAAAAAATTTGTTAATTTGTTTTAAAACAATATCAAATATAAATATTATAAATTTAGGGTCGGTATTTCATATTTTTTGATTTTTACCCTCGGCAAAAACCGCCCCTGTGCCGCCAACCCAAATAAAATTTTAATTAAATTTAAAATTTTTTTTTTTTTTGTAATAACATATTTTATTATTAGATAATTTAAATTTTTTTTTGTTATCTCCAAAGTTTCCTCTACCGGACCCTCTAATTTTCTCGACGCCCCACTCCCTTTTTTAATTTTTAATTTTCATAAAATTTTAGCATTGATAACTGATATAACTGTCACTAATTCTATAATTTGGTCGTCGTCTGGTTTTTTGCTCATATAATTCTCGCATAGTAATATAATTTATTTTAATTTTGTTTTGTTTTGTTTTGTTTTGTTTTCTTTTGTTGTAATTTAAGACAAAAATATATATTTTTTTTATTTTCACACAACATATGCAATCAATGAAATACTAAGTAACGGGTGTCTCTGTATGTTTGAATTAGTCGTTCACTCAATTTATAATAACAGATAGAACAGAACAAAATAAATAAACAAACTTAATAAGGTAGTTCTCAGCAGTATAGTCCGACAGTCGAAACGAAAACTTTAAAATGCTTAATAGCATACTAGCATTTATTTTTGTAGGAAACTGTACTCGGACACAGAAACTTTCATATGCTACTTATCTACCTACACCATACAATCAATCACATTTTTCAAATATTTCACCATACAATCCATACATACACACGGCTGTTATGTTATTATTATTTCTTTTCTTTTTTAATTTCAACTTTAAATATTTATATCTTTTCAATAAATCATTAAAAAATAATGATTTTCATTTATAAATTTTCCGTAATTCTTTAATATTATTACACATATACTCTTAGAAATATTACTACTCATTCAATTATATTATTACTGAGAAATTATGAGATATTAGATATAAATAAATTTTGGAACACATGATTTTTTTTGTCTTGAACATTTTCCATATACACAAACATTGAACGGACAGATACCTGTTTTACTTACATTACAGATTTCTACTTTTTTTTTTCAATCTCACTTGTTGTTCTTCTGTCTGTCACTCTACTAAAAACCGTATCGACCTGTTGTCAGCGATCGATCAAAACGGAAAAGAATTCTCCTTTATTTTACAAACAAACAAAGAAACAATAAACAAAACACTTTTAATGTAATGAAAACCATATTTTTTTTAATAAATAAGTAGTACTATTTTTATTTAGAGAAAGCAGCAGTACTACAGCTAGCCAATCTATAATTACAATGATTTTACATATATATAGTATTTAGTATATTTTATATTAAATATCTACGAAATATCAATATTAAGTACTTATGATTGAGTAATATTTAAATATAATAAAGTATATTAAAATTAAAATGATTTTTATTAATGTTTATATTTAAATTTGTTGCTTATTATTTCTTTTTATTTATATTATTTGTTATCACCATTTAATGGTATCTCGAGCAATACAAATACAAATTTTAAATATTCTACAAGAGAGACATAATATTCTAAGATGAAATTTAAATACATTTTTGAATATAGCGCTCTTGTAAATTAAGTTAAATTGTTGGTACGTCTGTTGCGGTTCTTTTTTTTCTTTTTCTTTTTCTTCCAAACGTATGTATACTCTCTCTCTGTTTATTTTATAACGACGTATAACAATTATACATTTTCCATTTGCGTTTTATATGTCAATATAAAATATATCAATTAATCACATTCCTCACATATATTTCTATAAAATTGTGTTAAGTATAGTGTTCATATTGATTTACATATATTATAACCTATAAATTTTGTTAAAAGTTATTAAAAATTTAATACAATGTTATTACATTTATTGTCATCAGTCTAGGTGTGTGGTCTACTAGAAGCAAGATATAACAGTGTACTAATTTATAATCAATTAGAAAATAAAAATTAAGTAGATAGACCAAAAACTAGAACACCATTACAGGTAAATAATAGTGTAACTATACATGACATTTATCGCCTACATTTATTTATTTATGTTAAATATTTACTCTAACTTATTTTTATTTTCAACAGGTATATTTTACACAAAAGAAATATTTGCTTATCCTTTTACAATAAGAATAACATAATGACATTATATTACGACGTTACCTGTAATCTTTTGGTTACTGTTTGGATTGCCCATTATAAACATCATAAACATACATAATAGAAGATTAAGATAACGAAAAGGTAATATAATTTGTTTATTTTCTTTTCTTTTTGTAAATGCAATTTACCTCTTTGGCAACAAACAGCGTTTATGACTACTGGTTTACTGTATTTCTTGTTGTTGTATGTATGTGAATTGAATTTCATTTCAAATTTTACTTCCAATCCATTTTTAAATTGAAATATTTAACTCTTTCAATATAAATTTTACATATTACATATAAAAACAAATAATTTTTCATATAAAATGACTAAAAAAATATATTTTTTTTTAACAAAATATAAAATATTTTCAATTTATGCGTTATTTGGCCAATTTTTTTTCAAAATTCATAATTTTTTTTTTCGATTTGTAAATCTGGTACCAAAGTTAGTGTCCATATATGAAATATCAACTTTCTAGTTCAATTTTTACACTCAGCAAAAACCACCCCCTGTGTCCCCAAATATAATTAATGGAAATATGGGTTAACACTGAACACTGAATTAGTAATACTTGATGTCTTTAACCCAAAATTTCCAGGGATGGAAAACCTTTCTTTTTATATGAATTTTTTTGTTGTTTTTTTTCTTCTCTATATCATTTGTTATATCGTTTCACTTCAGTCTTCTGAATTATTATAACATTATTTGTGTCAACGGCCATACCATGTTGAACCCACCAGTTCTCGTTCGATCACTGGGGTTAAGCATCACAGTGGGCAGCCGCAGTTTGGACGGGTGTAGGACTGGCACCCCAGTTCAGATTAGTGGTTGACGGTGACCGTTGTCGTGGTTCGACGTGCCGTTGCGTGCACGTCAGTTGAACCGCGGCGACGGGGGTATGCGTATGGGGTTTTCGTTGACATTGCACTTCCCCTGCCAATGGTGCGCAGTGTTCGGTGTCACCGCTTACACACCACGGTAGTATCATTACTACCATCCCAGGCGAACACACTTCAGTGAATAATATCTAATAGGGGTATCTCCCCTTATCCATGGTACCTGACTTCCTATAACCGCCCGTGTTACACATGCAGACGTAATTTCTGTGCCATATTTGCGCGAGTTATGGCCTCATAAGAGGCTGGTATCGCAAAGCTCCAGGAGTGGTGGAAGATTTATCTTAACTAAATCATACTATACCCAGTGTAGTATATTACTCGCACTCGTTCGATCACTAAAGTTAAGCAACATTGGGCGCAGTCAGTACTTGGATGGGTGACCGCTTGGGAACACTGCGTGCCGTTGGCATTAATCTCCTTTTTATTACCTTTAAGGTAAGTATAAAAAAAAAAAAAATTTCGATATTTTTTTTTTTTGACCATAGAATTTTACCGAAATAGCGATGGAACACCCTTCAATTCATTACAATCATTCATTCCTTCCTTCCTTCCTTTTTCGATGTTTGTTTCTCTAAAGGAGATAAGAAGAAGAAGCGTAAACGTAAGGAGAGTTATGCTATCTACATCTACAAAGTATTGAAGCAGGTTCATCCCGACATTGGTATTTCCAGTAAAGCAATGAGTATCATGAACAGTTTTGTTAATGATATTTTTGAAAGAATTGCCGCTAAAGCATCAAGATTGGCACACTACAATAAACGTTCAACAATCACCAGTCGGGAAATTCAAACTGCTGTACGTCTACTTTTACCTGGTGAACTTGCCAAGCACGCTGTTAGTGAAGGAACTAAAGCTGTAACCAAGTATACAAGTTCTAAGTAAAAATTGACTTAAATACTGATGTACAACAAAAATTGCCTTTTTAAAGGCACACATATAAATTAAAAAAAGAATGAAAAAAAGAAAATAATAAAATGCACAAAGAGATGGAGTGATGTGATGTATAGTATAGGGTAGTACGTGTGAGATGGATATAGTGTAACGTATGTTGTATTATAAATTCAGGTGATTGTTGATTATTTGGGGGATGGGGTGAATTTGGTTTACATGTGTTGATGTGTGTGTGGTGTGGTTGATTGTATTTTTTTGTTGATTATTTTTATGTTAGATAGATGTTCATGGATTCGAATACGGTTTGAGTTGAGAGTTTAGAGAGAGAGAGAGTGAGAATTTTTAATGAAAATAATAATTTTAATATGACAGAATATACAGAGATCCCCGAATATTTACCTGGCAAAAGATGTTTAAGAACGCGTTGTATGTTAGGTGACATTATTTATACAGGTAAGTAAGTAAGTAAGTAACTAACTAACTAACTAACTAACTAAGTATTGTTGTTTTATGTGAATGAATTAGAAAATATTAAAGTGTAAAAAATTTGTTAATTTGTTTTAAAACAATATCAAATATAAATATTATAAATTTAGGGTCGGTATTTCATATTTTTTGATTTTTACCCTCGGCAAAAACCGCCCCTGTGCCGCCAACCCAAATAAAATTTTAATTAAATTTAAAATTTTTTTTTTTTTTGTAATAACATATTTTATTATTAGATAATTTAAATTTTTTTTTGTTATCTCCAAAGTTTCCTCTACCGGACCCTCTAATTTTCTCGACGCCCCACTCCCTTTTTTAATTTTTAATTTTCATAAAATTTTAGCATTGATAACTGATATAACTGTCACTAATTCTATAATTTGGTCGTCGTCTGGTTTTTTGCTCATATAATTCTCGCATAGTAATATAATTTATTTTAATTTTGTTTTGTTTTGTTTTGTTTTGTTTTCTTTTGTTGTAATTTAAGACAAAAATATATATTTTTTTTATTTTCACACAACATATGCAATCAATGAAATACTAAGTAACGGGTGTCTCTGTATGTTTGAATTAGTCGTTCACTCAATTTATAATAACAGATAGAACAGAACAAAATAAATAAACAAACTTAATAAGGTAGTTCTCAGCAGTATAGTCCGACAGTCGAAACGAAAACTTTAAAATGCTTAATAGCATACTAGCATTTATTTTTGTAGGAAACTGTACTCGGACACAGAAACTTTCATATGCTACTTATCTACCTACACCATACAATCAATCACATTTTTCAAATATTTCACCATACAATCCATACATACACACGGCTGTTATGTTATTATTATTTCTTTTCTTTTTTAATTTCAACTTTAAATATTTATATCTTTTCAATAAATCATTAAAAAATAATGATTTTCATTTATAAATTTTCCGTAATTCTTTAATATTATTACACATATACTCTTAGAAATATTACTACTCATTCAATTATATTATTACTGAGAAATTATGAGATATTAGATATAAATAAATTTTGGAACACATGATTTTTTTTGTCTTGAACATTTTCCATATACACAAACATTGAACGGACAGATACCTGTTTTACTTACATTACAGATTTCTACTTTTTTTTTTCAATCTCACTTGTTGTTCTTCTGTCTGTCACTCTACTAAAAACCGTATCGACCTGTTGTCAGCGATCGATCAAAACGGAAAAGAATTCTCCTTTATTTTACAAACAAACAAAGAAACAATAAACAAAACACTTTTAATGTAATGAAAACCATATTTTTTTTAATAAATAAGTAGTACTATTTTTATTTAGAGAAAGCAGCAGTACTACAGCTAGCCAATCTATAATTACAATGATTTTACATATATATAGTATTTAGTATATTTTATATTAAATATCTACGAAATATCAATATTAAGTACTTATGATTGAGTAATATTTAAATATAATAAAGTATATTAAAATTAAAATGATTTTTATTAATGTTTATATTTAAATTTGTTGCTTATTATTTCTTTTTATTTATATTATTTGTTATCACCATTTAATGGTATCTCGAGCAATACAAATACAAATTTTAAATATTCTACAAGAGAGACATAATATTCTAAGATGAAATTTAAATACATTTTTGAATATAGCGCTCTTGTAAATTAAGTTAAATTGTTGGTACGTCTGTTGCGGTTCTTTTTTTTCTTTTTCTTTTTCTTCCAAACGTATGTATACTCTCTCTCTGTTTATTTTATAACGACGTATAACAATTATACATTTTCCATTTGCGTTTTATATGTCAATATAAAATATATCAATTAATCACATTCCTCACATATATTTCTATAAAATTGTGTTAAGTATAGTGTTCATATTGATTTACATATATTATAACCTATAAATTTTGTTAAAAGTTATTAAAAATTTAATACAATGTTATTACATTTATTGTCATCAGTCTAGGTGTGTGGTCTACTAGAAGCAAGATATAACAGTGTACTAATTTATAATCAATTAGAAAATAAAAATTAAGTAGATAGACCAAAAACTAGAACACCATTACAGGTAAATAATAGTGTAACTATACATGACATTTATCGCCTACATTTATTTATTTATGTTAAATATTTACTCTAACTTATTTTTATTTTCAACAGGTATATTTTACACAAAAGAAATATTTGCTTATCCTTTTACAATAAGAATAACATAATGACATTATATTACGACGTTACCTGTAATCTTTTGGTTACTGTTTGGATTGCCCATTATAAACATCATAAACATACATAATAGAAGATTAAGATAACGAAAAGGTAATATAATTTGTTTATTTTCTTTTCTTTTTGTAAATGCAATTTACCTCTTTGGCAACAAACAGCGTTTATGACTACTGGTTTACTGTATTTCTTGTTGTTGTATGTATGTGAATTGAATTTCATTTCAAATTTTACTTCCAATCCATTTTTAAATTGAAATATTTAACTCTTTCAATATAAATTTTACATATTACATATAAAAACAAATAATTTTTCATATAAAATGACTAAAAAAATATATTTTTTTTTAACAAAATATAAAATATTTTCAATTTATGCGTTATTTGGCCAATTTTTTTTCAAAATTCATAATTTTTTTTTTCGATTTGTAAATCTGGTACCAAAGTTAGTGTCCATATATGAAATATCAACTTTCTAGTTCAATTTTTACACTCAGCAAAAACCACCCCCTGTGTCCCCAAATATAATTAATGGAAATATGGGTTAACACTGAACACTGAATTAGTAATACTTGATGTCTTTAACCCAAAATTTCCAGGGATGGAAAACCTTTCTTTTTATATGAATTTTTTTGTTGTTTTTTTTCTTCTCTATATCATTTGTTATATCGTTTCACTTCAGTCTTCTGAATTATTATAACATTATTTGTGTCAACGGCCATACCATGTTGAACCCACCAGTTCTCGTTCGATCACTGAAGTTAAGCAACATTGGGCGCAGTCAGTACTTGGATGGGTGACCGCTTGGGAACACTGCGTGCCGTTGGCATTAATCTCCTTTTTATTACCTTTAAGGTAAGTATAAAAAAAAAAAAAATTTCGATATTTTTTTTTTTTGACCATAGAATTTTACCGAAATAGCGATGGAACACCCTTCAATTCATTACAATCATTCATTCCTTCCTTCCTTCCTTTTTCGATGTTTGTTTCTCTAAAGGAGATAAGAAGAAGAAGCGTAAACGTAAGGAGAGTTATGCTATCTACATCTACAAAGTATTGAAGCAGGTTCATCCCGACATTGGTATTTCCAGTAAAGCAATGAGTATCATGAACAGTTTTGTTAATGATATTTTTGAAAGAATTGCCGCTAAAGCATCAAGATTGGCACACTACAATAAACGTTCAACAATCACCAGTCGGGAAATTCAAACTGCTGTACGTCTACTTTTACCTGGTGAACTTGCCAAGCACGCTGTTAGTGAAGGAACTAAAGCTGTAACCAAGTATACAAGTTCTAAGTAAAAATTGACTTAAATACTGATGTACAACAAAAATTGCCTTTTTAAAGGCACACATATAAATTAAAAAAAGAATGAAAAAAAGAAAATAATAAAATGCACAAAGAGATGGAGTGATGTGATGTATAGTATAGGGTAGTACGTGTGAGATGGATATAGTGTAACGTATGTTGTATTATAAATTCAGGTGATTGTTGATTATTTGGGGGATGGGGTGAATTTGGTTTACATGTGTTGATGTGTGTGTGGTGTGGTTGATTGTATTTTTTTGTTGATTATTTTTATGTTAGATAGATGTTCATGGATTCGAATACGGTTTGAGTTGAGAGTTTAGAGAGAGAGAGAGTGAGAATTTTTAATGAAAATAATAATTTTAATATGACAGAATATACAGAGATCCCGGAATATTTACCTGGCATATATATATATATATATATATATATATATATATATATATATATATATATATATATATATAATTGAGTTAAATGAAAAACAAAGTAATATTATTGTTTATCTAAATTTCTTTCTTTCTATCTTTCTTTCTTTCTTTCTTTCTTTATTTATTTATTTATTTATTTATTTATTTTGATTTTTTTTATACAGTTTAGTTTAGTTTTTTTTCTTTCTGTTATAGGTATTCTAAAAGCGAACTAGCTATTTAAAATTCAACGATGAAGAAAAAGAAAAAGAAATAATATATGTTTAAGAACGCGTTGTATGTTAGGTGACATTATTTATACAGGTAAGTAAGTAAGTAAGTAACTAACTAACTAACTAACTAACTAAGTATTGTTGTTTTATGTGAATGAATTAGAAAATATTAAAGTGTAAAAAATTTGTTAATTTGTTTTAAAACAATATCAAATATAAATATTATAAATTTAGGGTCGGTATTTCATATTTTTTGATTTTTACCCTCGGCAAAAACCGCCCCTGTGCCGCCAACCCAAATAAAATTTTAATTAAATTTAAAATTTTTTTTTTTTTTGTAATAACATATTTTATTATTAGATAATTTAAATTTTTTTTTGTTATCTCCAAAGTTTCCTCTACCGGACCCTCTAATTTTCTCGACGCCCCACTCCCTTTTTTAATTTTTAATTTTCATAAAATTTTAGCATTGATAACTGATATAACTGTCACTAATTCTATAATTTGGTCGTCGTCTGGTTTTTTGCTCATATAATTCTCGCATAGTAATATAATTTATTTTAATTTTGTTTTGTTTTGTTTTGTTTTGTTTTCTTTTGTTGTAATTTAAGACAAAAATATATATTTTTTTTATTTTCACACAACATATGCAATCAATGAAATACTAAGTAACGGGTGTCTCTGTATGTTTGAATTAGTCGTTCACTCAATTTATAATAACAGATAGAACAGAACAAAATAAATAAACAAACTTAATAAGGTAGTTCTCAGCAGTATAGTCCGACAGTCGAAACGAAAACTTTAAAATGCTTAATAGCATACTAATTTATTTTTGTAGGAAACTGTACTCGGACACAGAAACTTTCATATGCTACTTATCTACCTACACCATACAATCAATCACATTTTTCAAATATTTCACCATACAATCCATACATACACACGGCTGTTATGTTATTATTATTTCTTTTCTTTTTTAATTTCAACTTTAAATATTTATATCTTTTCAATAAATCATTAAAAAATAATGATTTTCATTTATAAATTTTCCGTAATTCTTTAATATTATTACACATATACTCTTAGAAATATTACTACTCATTCAATTATATTATTACTGAGAAATTATGAGATATTAGATATAAATAAATTTTGGAACACATGATTTTTTTTGTCTTGAACATTTTCCATATACACAAACATTGAACGGACAGATACCTGTTTTACTTACATTACAGATTTCTACTTTTTTTTTTCAATCTCACTTGTTGTTCTTCTGTCTGTCACTCTACTAAAAACCGTATCGACCTGTTGTCAGCGATCGATCAAAACGGAAAAGAATTCTCCTTTATTTTACAAACAAACAAAGAAACAATAAACAAAACACTTTTAATGTAATGAAAACCATATTTTTTTTAATAAATAAGTAGTACTATTTTTATTTAGAGAAAGCAGCAGTACTACAGCTAGCCAATCTATAATTACAATGATTTTACATATATATAGTATTTAGTATATTTTATATTAAATATCTACGAAATATCAATATTAAGTACTTATGATTGAGTAATATTTAAATATAATAAAGTATATTAAAATTAAAATGATTTTTATTAATGTTTATATTTAAATTTGTTGCTTATTATTTCTTTTTATTTATATTATTTGTTATCACCATTTAATGGTATCTCGAGCAATACAAATACAAATTTTAAATATTCTACAAGAGAGACATAATATTCTAAGATGAAATTTAAATACATTTTTGAATATAGCGCTCTTGTAAATTAAGTTAAATTGTTGGTACGTCTGTTGCGGTTCTTTTTTTTCTTTTTCTTTTTCTTCCAAACGTATGTATACTCTCTCTCTGTTTATTTTATAACGACGTATAACAATTATACATTTTCCATTTGCGTTTTATATGTCAATATAAAATATATCAATTAATCACATTCCTCACATATATTTCTATAAAATTGTGTTAAGTATAGTGTTCATATTGATTTACATATATTATAACCTATAAATTTTGTTAAAAGTTATTAAAAATTTAATACAATGTTATTACATTTATTGTCATCAGTCTAGGTGTGTGGTCTACTAGAAGCAAGATATAACAGTGTACTAATTTATAATCAATTAGAAAATAAAAATTAAGTAGATAGACCAAAAACTAGAACACCATTACAGGTAAATAATAGTGTAACTATACATGACATTTATCGCCTACATTTATTTATTTATGTTAAATATTTACTCTAACTTATTTTTATTTTCAACAGGTATATTTTACACAAAAGAAATATTTGCTTATCCTTTTACAATAAGAATAACATAATGACATTATATTACGACGTTACCTGTAATCTTTTGGTTACTGTTTGGATTGCCCATTATAAACATCATAAACATACATAATAGAAGATTAAGATAACGAAAAGGTAATATAATTTGTTTATTTTCTTTTCTTTTTGTAAATGCAATTTACCTCTTTGGCAACAAACAGCGTTTATGACTACTGGTTTACTGTATTTCTTGTTGTTGTATGTATGTGAATTGAATTTCATTTCAAATTTTACTTCCAATCCATTTTTAAATTGAAATATTTAACTCTTTCAATATAAATTTTACATATTACATATAAAAACAAATAATTTTTCATATAAAATGACTAAAAAAATATATTTTTTTTTAACAAAATATAAAATATTTTCAATTTATGCGTTATTTGGCCAATTTTTTTTCAAAATTCATAATTTTTTTTTTCGATTTGTAAATCTGGTACCAAAGTTAGTGTCCATATATGAAATATCAACTTTCTAGTTCAATTTTTACACTCAGCAAAAACCACCCCCTGTGTCCCCAAATATAATTAATGGAAATATGGGTTAACACTGAACACTGAATTAGTAATACTTGATGTCTTTAACCCAAAATTTCCAGGGATGGAAAACCTTTCTTTTTATATGAATTTTTTTGTTGTTTTTTTTCTTCTCTATATCATTTGTTATATCGTTTCACTTCAGTCTTCTGAATTATTATAACATTATTTGTGTCAACGGCCATACCATGTTGAACCCACCAGTTCTCGTTCGATCACTGAAGTTAAGCAACATTGGGCGCAGTCAGTACTTGGATGGGTGACCGCTTGGGAACACTGCGTGCCGTTGGCATTAATCTCCTTTTTATTACCTTTAAGGTAAGTATAAAAAAAAAAAAAATTTCGATATTTTTTTTTTTTGACCATAGAATTTTACCGAAATAGCGATGGAACACCCTTCAATTCATTACAATCATTCATTCCTTCCTTCCTTCCTTTTTCGATGTTTGTTTCTCTAAAGGAGATAAGAAGAAGAAGCGTAAACGTAAGGAGAGTTATGCTATCTACATCTACAAAGTATTGAAGCAGGTTCATCCCGACATTGGTATTTCCAGTAAAGCAATGAGTATCATGAACAGTTTTGTTAATGATATTTTTGAAAGAATTGCCGCTAAAGCATCAAGATTGGCACACTACAATAAACGTTCAACAATCACCAGTCGGGAAATTCAAACTGCTGTACGTCTACTTTTACCTGGTGAACTTGCCAAGCACGCTGTTAGTGAAGGAACTAAAGCTGTAACCAAGTATACAAGTTCTAAGTAAAAATTGACTTAAATACTGATGTACAACAAAAATTGCCTTTTTAAAGGCACACATATAAATTAAAAAAAGAATGAAAAAAAGAAAATAATAAAATGCACAAAGAGATGGAGTGATGTGATGTATAGTATAGGGTAGTACGTGTGAGATGGATATAGTGTAACGTATGTTGTATTATAAATTCAGGTGATTGTTGATTATTTGGGGGATGGGGTGAATTTGGTTTACATGTGTTGATGTGTGTGTGGTGTGGTTGATTGTATTTTTTTGTTGATTATTTTTATGTTAGATAGATGTTCATGGATTCGAATACGGTTTGAGTTGAGAGTTTAGAGAGAGAGAGAGTGAGAATTTTTAATGAAAATAATAATTTTAATATGACAGAATATACAGAGATCCCGGAATATTTACCTGGCATATATATATATATATATATATATATATATATATATATATATATATATATATATATATATATATAATTGAGTTAAATGAAAAACAAAGTAATATTATTGTTTATCTAAATTTCTTTCTTTCTATCTTTCTTTCTTTCTTTCTTTCTTTATTTATTTATTTATTTATTTATTTATTTTGATTTTTTTTATACAGTTTAGTTTAGTTTTTTTTCTTTCTGTTATAGGTATTCTAAAAGCGAACTAGCTATTTAAAATTCAACGATGAAGAAAAAGAAAAAGAAATAATATATGTTTAAGAACGCGTTGTATGTTAGGTGACATTATTTATACAGGTAAGTAAGTAAGTAAGTAACTAACTAACTAACTAACTAACTAAGTATTGTTGTTTTATGTGAATGAATTAGAAAATATTAAAGTGTAAAAAATTTGTTAATTTGTTTTAAAACAATATCAAATATAAATATTATTAATTTAGGGTCGGTATTTCATATTTTTTGATTTTTACCCTCGGCAAAAACCGCCCCTGTGCCGCCAACCCAAATAAAATTTTAATTAAATTTAAAATTTTTTTTTTTTTTGTAATAACATATTTTATTATTAGATAATTTAAATTTTTTTTTGTTATCTCCAAAGTTTCCTCTACCGGACCCTCTAATTTTCTCGACGCCCCACTCCCTTTTTTAATTTTTAATTTTCATAAAATTTTAGCATTGATAACTGATATAACTGTCACTAATTCTATAATTTGGTCGTCGTCTGGTTTTTTGCTCATATAATTCTCGCATAGTAATATAATTTATTTTAATTTTGTTTTGTTTTGTTTTGTTTTGTTTTCTTTTGTTGTAATTTAAGACAAAAATATATATTTTTTTTATTTTCACACAACATATGCAATCAATGAAATACTAAGTAACGGGTGTCTCTGTATGTTTGAATTAGTCGTTCACTCAATTTATAATAACAGATAGAACAGAACAAAATAAATAAACAAACTTAATAAGGTAGTTCTCAGCAGTATAGTCCGACAGTCGAAACGAAAACTTTAAAATGCTTAATAGCATACTAATTTATTTTTGTAGGAAACTGTACTCGGACACAGAAACTTTCATATGCTACTTATCTACCTACACCATACAATCAATCACATTTTTCAAATATTTCACCATACAATCCATACATACACACGGCTGTTATGTTATTATTATTTCTTTTCTTTTTTAATTTCAACTTTAAATATTTATATCTTTTCAATAAATCATTAAAAAATAATGATTTTCATTTATAAATTTTCCGTAATTCTTTAATATTATTACACATATACTCTTAGAAATATTACTACTCATTCAATTATATTATTACTGAGAAATTATGAGATATTAGATATAAATAAATTTTGGAACACATGATTTTTTTTGTCTTGAACATTTTCCATATACACAAACATTGAACGGACAGATACCTGTTTTACTTACATTACAGATTTCTACTTTTTTTTTTCAATCTCACTTGTTGTTCTTCTGTCTGTCACTCTACTAAAAACCGTATCGACCTGTTGTCAGCGATCGATCAAAACGGAAAAGAATTCTCCTTTATTTTACAAACAAACAAAGAAACAATAAACAAAACACTTTTAATGTAATGAAAACCATATTTTTTTTAATAAATAAGTAGTACTATTTTTATTTAGAGAAAGCAGCAGTACTACAGCTAGCCAATCTATAATTACAATGATTTTACATATATATAGTATTTAGTATATTTTATATTAAATATCTACGAAATATCAATATTAAGTACTTATGATTGAGTAATATTTAAATATAATAAAGTATATTAAAATTAAAATGATTTTTATTAATGTTTATATTTAAATTTGTTGCTTATTATTTCTTTTTATTTATATTATTTGTTATCACCATTTAATGGTATCTCGAGCAATACAAATACAAATTTTAAATATTCTACAAGAGAGACATAATATTCTAAGATGAAATTTAAATACATTTTTGAATATAGCGCTCTTGTAAATTAAGTTAAATTGTTGGTACGTCTGTTGCGGTTCTTTTTTTTCTTTTTCTTTTTCTTCCAAACGTATGTATACTCTCTCTCTGTTTATTTTATAACGACGTATAACAATTATACATTTTCCATTTGCGTTTTATATGTCAATATAAAATATATCAATTAATCACATTCCTCACATATATTTCTATAAAATTGTGTTAAGTATAGTGTTCATATTGATTTACATATATTATAACCTATAAATTTTGTTAAAAGTTATTAAAAATTTAATACAATGTTATTACATTTATTGTCATCAGTCTAGGTGTGTGGTCTACTAGAAGCAAGATATAACAGTGTACTAATTTATAATCAATTAGAAAATAAAAATTAAGTAGATAGACCAAAAACTAGAACACCATTACAGGTAAATAATAGTGTAACTATACATGACATTTATCGCCTACATTTATTTATTTATGTTAAATATTTACTCTAACTTATTTTTATTTTCAACAGGTATATTTTACACAAAAGAAATATTTGCTTATCCTTTTACAATAAGAATAACATAATGACATTATATTACGACGTTACCTGTAATCTTTTGGTTACTGTTTGGATTGCCCATTATAAACATCATAAACATACATAATAGAAGATTAAGATAACGAAAAGGTAATATAATTTGTTTATTTTCTTTTCTTTTTGTAAATGCAATTTACCTCTTTGGCAACAAACAGCGTTTATGACTACTGGTTTACTGTATTTCTTGTTGTTGTATGTATGTGAATTGAATTTCATTTCAAATTTTACTTCCAATCCATTTTTAAATTGAAATATTTAACTCTTTCAATATAAATTTTACATATTACATATAAAAACAAATAATTTTTCATATAAAATGACTAAAAAAATATATTTTTTTTTAACAAAATATAAAATATTTTCAATTTATGCGTTATTTGGCCAATTTTTTTTCAAAATTCATAATTTTTTTTTTCGATTTGTAAATCTGGTACCAAAGTTAGTGTCCATATATGAAATATCAACTTTCTAGTTCAATTTTTACACTCAGCAAAAACCACCCCCTGTGTCCCCAAATATAATTAATGGAAATATGGGTTAACACTGAACACTGAATTAGTAATACTTGATGTCTTTAACCCAAAATTTCCAGGGATGGAAAACCTTTCTTTTTATATGAATTTTTTTGTTGTTTTTTTTCTTCTCTATATCATTTGTTATATCGTTTCACTTCAGTCTTCTGAATTATTATAACATTATTTGTGTCAACGGCCATACCATGTTGAACCCACCAGTTCTCGTTCGATCACTGGGGTTAAGCATCACAGTGGGCAGCCGCAGTTTGGACGGGTGTAGGACTGGCACCCCAGTTCAGATTAGTGGTTGACGGTGACCGTTGTCGTGGTTCGACGTGCCGTTGCGTGCACGTCAGTTGAACCGCGGCGACGGGGGTATGCGTATGGGGTTTTCGTTGACATTGCACTTCCCCTGCCAATGGTGCGCAGTGTTCGGTGTCACCGCTTACACACCACGGTAGTATCATTACTACCATCCCAGGCGAACACACTTCAGTGAATAATATCTAATAGGGGTATCTCCCCTTATCCATGGTACCTGACTTCCTATAACCGCCCGTGTTACACATGCAGACGTAATTTCTGTGCCATATTTGCGCGAGTTATGGCCTCATAAGAGGCTGGTATCGCAAAGCTCCAGGAGTGGTGGAAGATTTATCTTAACTAAATCATACTATACCCAGTGTAGTATATTACTCGCACTCGTTCGATCACTGAAGTTAAGCAACATTGGGCGCAGTCAGTACTTGGATGGGTGACCGCTTGGGAACACTGCGTGCCGTTGGCATTAATCTCCTTTTTATTACCTTTAAGGTAAGTATAAAAAAAAAAAAATTTCGATATTTTTTTTTTTTGACCATAGAATTTTACCGAAATAGCGATGGAACACCCTTCAATTCATTACAATCATTCATTCCTTCCTTCCTTCCTTTTTCGATGTTTGTTTCTCTAAAGGAGATAAGAAGAAGAAGCGTAAACGTAAGGAGAGTTATGCTATCTACATCTACAAAGTATTGAAGCAGGTTCATCCCGACATTGGTATTTCCAGTAAAGCAATGAGTATCATGAACAGTTTTGTTAATGATATTTTTGAAAGAATTGCCGCTAAAGCATCAAGATTGGCACACTACAATAAACGTTCAACAATCACCAGTCGGGAAATTCAAACTGCTGTACGTCTACTTTTACCTGGTGAACTTGCCAAGCACGCTGTTAGTGAAGGAACTAAAGCTGTAACCAAGTATACAAGTTCTAAGTAAAAATTGACTTAAATACTGATGTACAACAAAAATTGCCTTTTTAAAGGCACACATATAAATTAAAAAAAGAATGAAAAAAAGAAAATAATAAAATGCACAAAGAGATGGAGTGATGTGATGTATAGTATAGGGTAGTACGTGTGAGATGGATATAGTGTAACGTATGTTGTATTATAAATTCAGGTGATTGTTGATTATTTGGGGGATGGGGTGAATTTGGTTTACATGTGTTGATGTGTGTGTGGTGTGGTTGATTGTATTTTTTTGTTGATTATTTTTATGTTAGATAGATGTTCATGGATTCGAATACGGTTTGAGTTGAGAGTTTAGAGAGAGAGAGAGTGAGAATTTTTAATGAAAATAATAATTTTAATATGACAGAATATACAGAGATCCCGGAATATTTACCTGGCATATATATATATATATATATATATATATATATATATATATATATATATATATATATATATATATATATATATATATAATTGAGTTAAATGAAAAACAAAGTAATATTATTGTTTATCTAAATTTCTTTCTTTCTATCTTTCTTTCTTTCTTTCTTTCTTTATTTATTTATTTATTTATTTATTTATTTTGATTTTTTTTATACAGTTTAGTTTAGTTTTTTTTCTTTCTGTTATAGGTATTCTAAAAGCGAACTAGCTATTTAAAATTCAACGATGAAGAAAAAGAAAAAGAAATAATATATGTTTAAGAACGCGTTGTATGTTAGGTGACATTATTTATACAGGTAAGTAAGTAAGTAAGTAACTAACTAACTAACTAACTAACTAAGTATTGTTGTTTTATGTGAATGAATTAGAAAATATTAAAGTGTAAAAAATTTGTTAATTTGTTTTAAAACAATATCAAATATAAATATTATAAATTTAGGGTCGGTATTTCATATTTTTTGATTTTTACCCTCGGCAAAAACCGCCCCTGTGCCGCCAACCCAAATAAAATTTTAATTAAATTTAAAATTTTTTTTTTTTTTGTAATAACATATTTTATTATTAGATAATTTAAATTTTTTTTTGTTATCTCCAAAGTTTCCTCTACCGGACCCTCTAATTTTCTCGACGCCCCACTCCCTTTTTTAATTTTTAATTTTCATAAAATTTTAGCATTGATAACTGATATAACTGTCACTAATTCTATAATTTGGTCGTCGTCTGGTTTTTTGCTCATATAATTCTCGCATAGTAATATAATTTATTTTAATTTTGTTTTGTTTTGTTTTGTTTTGTTTTCTTTTGTTGTAATTTAAGACAAAAATATATATTTTTTTTATTTTCACACAACATATGCAATCAATGAAATACTAAGTAACGGGTGTCTCTGTATGTTTGAATTAGTCGTTCACTCAATTTATAATAACAGATAGAACAGAACAAAATAAATAAACAAACTTAATAAGGTAGTTCTCAGCAGTATAGTCCGACAGTCGAAACGAAAACTTTAAAATGCTTAATAGCATACTAATTTATTTTTGTAGGAAACTGTACTCGGACACAGAAACTTTCATATGCTACTTATCTACCTACACCATACAATCAATCACATTTTTCAAATATTTCACCATACAATCCATACATACACACGGCTGTTATGTTATTATTATTTCTTTTCTTTTTTAATTTCAACTTTAAATATTTATATCTTTTCAATAAATCATTAAAAAATAATGATTTTCATTTATAAATTTTCCGTAATTCTTTAATATTATTACACATATACTCTTAGAAATATTACTACTCATTCAATTATATTATTACTGAGAAATTATGAGATATTAGATATAAATAAATTTTGGAACACATGATTTTTTTTGTCTTGAACATTTTCCATATACACAAACATTGAACGGACAGATACCTGTTTTACTTACATTACAGATTTCTACTTTTTTTTTTCAATCTCACTTGTTGTTCTTCTGTCTGTCACTCTACTAAAAACCGTATCGACCTGTTGTCAGCGATCGATCAAAACGGAAAAGAATTCTCCTTTATTTTACAAACAAACAAAGAAACAATAAACAAAACACTTTTAATGTAATGAAAACCATATTTTTTTTAATAAATAAGTAGTACTATTTTTATTTAGAGAAAGCAGCAGTACTACAGCTAGCCAATCTATAATTACAATGATTTTACATATATATAGTATTTAGTATAATTTATATTAAATATCTACGAAATATCAATATTAAGTACTTATGATTGAGTAATATTTAAATATAATAAAGTATATTAAAATTAAAATGATTTTTATTAATGTTTATATTTAAATTTGTTGCTTATTATTTCTTTTTATTTATATTATTTGTTATCACCATTTAATGGTATCTCGAGCAATACAAATACAAATTTTAAATATTCTACAAGAGAGACATAATATTCTAAGATGAAATTTAAATACATTTTTGAATATAGCGCTCTTGTAAATTAAGTTAAATTGTTGGTACGTCTGTTGCGGTTCTTTTTTTTCTTTTTCTTTTTCTTCCAAACGTATGTATACTCTCTCTCTGTTTATTTTATAACGACGTATAACAATTATACATTTTCCATTTGCGTTTTATATGTCAATATAAAATATATCAATTAATCACATTCCTCACATATATTTCTATAAAATTGTGTTAAGTATAGTGTTCATATTGATTTACATATATTATAACCTATAAATTTTGTTAAAAGTTATTAAAAATTTAATACAATGTTATTACATTTATTGTCATCAGTCTAGGTGTGTGGTCTACTAGAAGCAAGATATAACAGTGTACTAATTTATAATCAATTAGAAAATAAAAATTAAGTAGATAGACCAAAAACTAGAACACCATTACAGGTAAATAATAGTGTAACTATACATGACATTTATCGCCTACATTTATTTATTTATGTTAAATATTTACTCTAACTTATTTTTATTTTCAACAGGTATATTTTACACAAAAGAAATATTTGCTTATCCTTTTACAATAAGAATAACATAATGACATTATATTACGACGTTACCTGTAATCTTTTGGTTACTGTTTGGATTGCCCATTATAAACATCATAAACATACATAATAGAAGATTAAGATAACGAAAAGGTAATATAATTTGTTTATTTTCTTTTCTTTTTGTAAATGCAATTTACCTCTTTGGCAACAAACAGCGTTTATGACTACTGGTTTACTGTATTTCTTGTTGTTGTATGTATGTGAATTGAATTTCATTTCAAATTTTACTTCCAATCCATTTTTAAATTGAAATATTTAACTCTTTCAATATAAATTTTACATATTACATATAAAAACAAATAATTTTTCATATAAAATGACTAAAAAAATATATTTTTTTTTAACAAAATATAAAATATTTTCAATTTATGCGTTATTTGGCCAATTTTTTTTCAAAATTCATAATTTTTTTTTTCGATTTGTAAATCTGGTACCAAAGTTAGTGTCCATATATGAAATATCAACTTTCTAGTTCAATTTTTACACTCAGCAAAAACCACCCCCTGTGTCCCCAAATATAATTAATGGAAATATGGGTTAACACTGAACACTGAATTAGTAATACTTGATGTCTTTAACCCAAAATTTCCAGGGATGGAAAACCTTTCTTTTTATATGAATTTTTTTGTTGTTTTTTTTCTTCTCTATATCATTTGTTATATCGTTTCACTTCAGTCTTCTGAATTATTATAACATTATTTGTGTCAACGGCCATACCATGTTGAACCCACCAGTTCTCGTTCGATCACTGGGGTTAAGCATCACAGTGGGCAGCCGCAGTTTGGACGGGTGTAGGACTGGCACCCCAGTTCAGATTAGTGGTTGACGGTGACCGTTGTCGTGGTTCGACGTGCCGTTGCGTGCACGTCAGTTGAACCGCGGCGACGGGGGTATGCGTATGGGGTTTTCGTTGACATTGCACTTCCCCTGCCAATGGTGCGCAGTGTTCGGTGTCACCGCTTACACACCACGGTAGTATCATTACTACCATCCCAGGCGAACACACTTCAGTGAATAATATCTAATAGGGGTATCTCCCCTTATCCATGGTACCTGACTTCCTATAACCGCCCGTGTTACACATGCAGACGTAATTTCTGTGCCATATTTGCGCGAGTTATGGCCTCATAAGAGGCTGGTATCGCAAAGCTCCAGGAGTGGTGGAAGATTTATCTTAACTAAATCATACTATACCCAGTGTAGTATATTACTCGCACTCGTTCGATCACTAAAGTTAAGCAACATTGGGCGCAGTCAGTACTTGGATGGGTGACCGCTTGGGAACACTGCGTGCCGTTGGCATTAATCTCCTTTTTATTACCTTTAAGGTAAGTATAAAAAAAAAAAAAATTTCGATATTTTTTTTTTTTGACCATAGAATTTTACCGAAATAGCGATGGAACACCCTTCAATTCATTACAATCATTCATTCCTTCCTTCCTTCCTTTTTCGATGTTTGTTTCTCTAAAGGAGATAAGAAGAAGAAGCGTAAACGTAAGGAGAGTTATGCTATCTACATCTACAAAGTATTGAAGCAGGTTCATCCCGACATTGGTATTTCCAGTAAAGCAATGAGTATCATGAACAGTTTTGTTAATGATATTTTTGAAAGAATTGCCGCTAAAGCATCAAGATTGGCACACTACAATAAACGTTCAACAATCACCAGTCGGGAAATTCAAACTGCTGTACGTCTACTTTTACCTGGTGAACTTGCCAAGCACGCTGTTAGTGAAGGAACTAAAGCTGTAACCAAGTATACAAGTTCTAAGTAAAAATTGACTTAAATACTGATGTACAACAAAAATTGCCTTTTTAAAGGCACACATATAAATTAAAAAAAGAATGAAAAAAAGAAAATAATAAAATGCACAAAGAGATGGAGTGATGTGATGTATAGTATAGGGTAGTACGTGTGAGATGGATATAGTGTAACGTATGTTGTATTATAAATTCAGGTGATTGTTGATTATTTGGGGGATGGGGTGAATTTGGTTTACATGTGTTGATGTGTGTGTGGTGTGGTTGATTGTATTTTTTTGTTGATTATTTTTATGTTAGATAGATGTTCATGGATTCGAATACGGTTTGAGTTGAGAGTTTAGAGAGAGAGAGAGTTAGAATTTTTAATGAAAATAATAATTTTAATATGACAGAATATACAGAGATCCCGGAATATTTACCTGGCATATATATATATATATATATATATATATATATATATATATATATATATATATATATATAATTGAGTTAAATGAAAAACAAAGTAATATTATTGTTTATCTAAATTTCTTTCTTTCTATCTTTCTTTCTTTCTTTCTTTCTTTATTTATTTATTTATTTATTTTGATTTTTTTTATACAGTTTAGTTTAGTTTTTTTTCTTTCTGTTATAGGTATTCTAAAAGCGAACTAGCTATTTAAAATTCAACGATGAAGAAAAAGAAAAAGAAATAATATATGTTTAAGAACGCGTTGTATGTTAGGTGACATTATTTATACAGGTAAGTAAGTAAGTAAGTAACTAACTAACTAACTAACTAACTAAGTATTGTTGTTTTATGTGAATGAATTAGAAAATATTAAAGTGTAAAAAATTTGTTAATTTGTTTTAAAACAATATCAAATATAAATATTATAAATTTAGGGTCGGTATTTCATATTTTTTGATTTTTACCCTCGGCAAAAACCGCCCCTGTGCCGCCAACCCAAATAAAATTTTAATTAAATTTAAAATTTTTTTTTTTTTTGTAATAACATATTTTATTATTAGATAATTTAAATTTTTTTTTGTTATCTCCAAAGTTTCCTCTACCGGACCCTCTAATTTTCTCGACGCCCCACTCCCTTTTTTAATTTTTAATTTTCATAAAATTTTAGCATTGATAACTGATATAACTGTCACTAATTCTATAATTTGGTCGTCGTCTGGTTTTTTGCTCATATAATTCTCGCATAGTAATATAATTTATTTTAATTTTGTTTTGTTTTGTTTTGTTTTGTTTTCTTTTGTTGTAATTTAAGACAAAAATATATATTTTTTTTATTTTCACACAACATATGCAATCAATGAAATACTAAGTAACGGGTGTCTCTGTATGTTTGAATTAGTCGTTCACTCAATTTATAATAACAGATAGAACAGAACAAAATAAATAAACAAACTTAATAAGGTAGTTCTCAGCAGTATAGTCCGACAGTCGAAACGAAAACTTTAAAATGCTTAATAGCATACTAGCATTTATTTTTGTAGGAAACTGTACTCGGACACAGAAACTTTCATATGCTACTTATCTACCTACACCATACAATCAATCACATTTTTCAAATATTTCACCATACAATCCATACATACACACGGCTGTTATGTTATTATTATTTCTTTTCTTTTTTAATTTCAACTTTAAATATTTATATCTTTTCAATAAATCATTAAAAAATAATGATTTTCATTTATAAATTTTCCGTAATTCTTTAATATTATTACACATATACTCTTAGAAATATTACTACTCATTCAATTATATTATTACTGAGAAATTATGAGATATTAGATATAAATAAATTTTGGAACACATGATTTTTTTTGTCTTGAACATTTTCCATATACACAAACATTGAACGGACAGATACCTGTTTTACTTACATTACAGATTTCTACTTTTTTTTTTCAATCTCACTTGTTGTTCTTCTGTCTGTCACTCTACTAAAAACCGTATCGACCTGTTGTCAGCGATCGATCAAAACGGAAAAGAATTCTCCTTTATTTTACAAACAAACAAAGAAACAATAAACAAAACACTTTTAATGTAATGAAAACCATATTTTTTTTAATAAATAAGTAGTACTATTTTTATTTAGAGAAAGCAGCAGTACTACAGCTAGCCAATCTATAATTACAATGATTTTACATATATATAGTATTTAGTATATTTTATATTAAATATCTACGAAATATCAATATTAAGTACTTATGATTGAGTAATATTTAAATATAATAAAGTATATTAAAATTAAAATGATTTTTATTAATGTTTATATTTAAATTTGTTGCTTATTATTTCTTTTTATTTATATTATTTGTTATCACCATTTAATGGTATCTCGAGCAATACAAATACAAATTTTAAATATTCTACAAGAGAGACATAATATTCTAAGATGAAATTTAAATACATTTTTGAATATAGCGCTCTTGTAAATTAAGTTAAATTGTTGGTACGTCTGTTGCGGTTCTTTTTTTTCTTTTTCTTTTTCTTCCAAACGTATGTATACTCTCTCTCTGTTTATTTTATAACGACGTATAACAATTATACATTTTCCATTTGCGTTTTATATGTCAATATAAAATATATCAATTAATCACATTCCTCACATATATTTCTATAAAATTGTGTTAAGTATAGTGTTCATATTGATTTACATATATTATAACCTATAAATTTTGTTAAAAGTTATTAAAAATTTAATACAATGTTATTACATTTATTGTCATCAGTCTAGGTGTGTGGTCTACTAGAAGCAAGATATAACAGTGTACTAATTTATAATCAATTAGAAAATAAAAATTAAGTAGATAGACCAAAAACTAGAACACCATTACAGGTAAATAATAGTGTAACTATACATGACATTTATCGCCTACATTTATTTATTTATGTTAAATATTTACTCTAACTTATTTTTATTTTCAACAGGTATATTTTACACAAAAGAAATATTTGCTTATCCTTTTACAATAAGAATAACATAATGACATTATATTACGACGTTACCTGTAATCTTTTGGTTACTGTTTGGATTGCCCATTATAAACATCATAAACATACATAATAGAAGATTAAGATAACGAAAAGGTAATATAATTTGTTTATTTTCTTTTCTTTTTGTAAATGCAATTTACCTCTTTGGCAACAAACAGCGTTTATGACTACTGGTTTACTGTATTTCTTGTTGTTGTATGTATGTGAATTGAATTTCATTTCAAATTTTACTTCCAATCCATTTTTAAATTGAAATATTTAACTCTTTCAATATAAATTTTACATATTACATATAAAAACAAATAATTTTTCATATAAAATGACTAAAAAAATATATTTTTTTTTAACAAAATATAAAATATTTTCAATTTATGCGTTATTTGGCCAATTTTTTTTCAAAATTCATAATTTTTTTTTTCGATTTGTAAATCTGGTACCAAAGTTAGTGTCCATATATGAAATATCAACTTTCTAGTTCAATTTTTACACTCAGCAAAAACCACCCCCTGTGTCCCCAAATATAATTAATGGAAATATGGGTTAACACTGAACACTGAATTAGTAATACTTGATGTCTTTAACCCAAAATTTCCAGGGATGGAAAACCTTTCTTTTTATATGAATTTTTTTGTTGTTTTTTTTCTTCTCTATATCATTTGTTATATCGTTTCACTTCAGTCTTCTGAATTATTATAACATTATTTGTGTCAACGGCCATACCATGTTGAACCCACCAGTTCTCGTTCGATCACTGGGGTTAAGCATCACTGTGGGCAGCCATGACTTGGATGGGAGACACTCTGTGGGGAGGTCAATCTCCTGGGACCAAGTCGTGGTTGTGGTGACGTAGTCGCAGTTCGGCCGGTGTGGTGCCCGTAGTTGAACTGTTAGGCTGCGGGGTATGCGTATGGGGTTTTCGTTGACATTGCACTTCCCTAGCCAATGGTGCGCAGTGTTCGGTGTCACCGCGTCATACTACCGGTAGTATTTATACTACCATTCCAGGCGAGCACACTTCAGTGATTCATATCTAATAGGGGTATCTCCCCTTATCCAAGGTACCTGACTTCCTACAACCGTCCGTGTTACACAAACAGATGTAATTTCTGTAGCCACATTTGCGCGAGTTTATGGCCTCATATGAGGCTGGTATCGCAAAGTCTCCAGGAGTGGAGGAAGATTTTAACGAAATCATACTATACCCAGTGTAGTATATTACTCGCACTCGTTCGATCACTGAAGTTAAGCAACATTGGGCGCAGTCAGTACTTGGATGGGTGACCGCTGTGGAACACTGCGTGCCGTTGGCATTAATCTCCTTTTTATTACCTTTAAGGTAAGTATAAAAAAAAAAAAAATTTCGATATTTTTTTTTTTTGACCATAGAATTTTACCGAAATAGCGATGGAACACCCTTCAATTCATTACAATCATTCATTCCTTCCTTCCTTCCTTTTTCGATGTTTGTTTCTCTAAAGGAGATAAGAAGAAGAAGCGTAAACGTAAGGAGAGTTATGCTATCTACATCTACAAAGTATTGAAGCAGGTTCATCCCGACATTGGTATTTCCAGTAAAGCAATGAGTATCATGAACAGTTTTGTTAATGATATTTTTGAAAGAATTGCCGCTAAAGCATCAAGATTGGCACACTACAATAAACGTTCAACAATCACCAGTCGGGAAATTCAAACTGCTGTACGTCTACTTTTACCTGGTGAACTTGCCAAGCACGCTGTTAGTGAAGGAACTAAAGCTGTAACCAAGTATACAAGTTCTAAGTAAAAATTGACTTAAATACTGATGTACAACAAAAATTGCCTTTTTAAAGGCACACATATAAATTAAAAAAAGAATGAAAAAAAGAAAATAATAAAATGCACAAAGAGATGGAGTGATGTGATGTATAGTATAGGGTAGTACGTGTGAGATGGATATAGTGTAACGTATGTTGTATTATAAATTCAGGTGATTGTTGATTATTTGGGGGATGGGGTGAATTTGGTTTACATGTGTTGATGTGTGTGTGGTGTGGTTGATTGTATTTTTTTGTTGATTATTTTTATGTTAGATAGATGTTCATGGATTCGAATACGGTTTGAGTTGAGAGTTTAGAGAGAGAGAGAGTGAGAATTTTTAATGAAAATAATAATTTTAATATGACAGAATATACAGAGATCCCGGAATATTTACCTGGCATATATATATATATATATATATATATATATATATATATATATATATATATATATATATATATATATATATAATTGAGTTAAATGAAAAACAAAGTAATATTATTGTTTATCTAAATTTCTTTCTTTCTATCTTTCTTTCTTTCTTTCTTTCTTTATTTATTTATTTATTTATTTATTTATTTTGATTTTTTTTATACAGTTTAGTTTAGTTTTTTTTCTTTCTGTTATAGGTATTCTAAAAGCGAACTAGCTATTTAAAATTCAACGATGAAGAAAAAGAAAAAGAAATAATATATGTTTAAGAACGCGTTGTATGTTAGGTGACATTATTTATACAGGTAAGTAAGTAAGTAAGTAACTAACTAACTAACTAACTAACTAAGTATTGTTGTTTTATGTGAATGAATTAGAAAATATTAAAGTGTAAAAAATTTGTTAATTTGTTTTAAAACAATATCAAATATAAATATTATAAATTTAGGGTCGGTATTTCATATTTTTTGATTTTTACCCTCGGCAAAAACCGCCCCTGTGCCGCCAACCCAAATAAAATTTTAATTAAATTTAAAATTTTTTTTTTTTTTGTAATAACATATTTTATTATTAGATAATTTAAATTTTTTTTTGTTATCTCCAAAGTTTCCTCTACCGGACCCTCTAATTTTCTCGACGCCCCACTCCCTTTTTTAATTTTTAATTTTCATAAAATTTTAGCATTGATAACTGATATAACTGTCACTAATTCTATAATTTGGTCGTCGTCTGGTTTTTTGCTCATATAATTCTCGCATAGTAATATAATTTATTTTAATTTTGTTTTGTTTTGTTTTGTTTTCTTTTGTTGTAATTTAAGACAAAAATATATATTTTTTTTATTTTCACACAACATATGCAATCAATGAAATACTAAGTAACGGGTGTCTCTGTATGTTTGAATTAGTCGTTCACTCAATTTATAATAACAGATAGAACAGAACAAAATAAATAAACAAACTTAATAAGGTAGTTCTCAGCAGTATAGTCCGACAGTCGAAACGAAAACTTTAAAATGCTTAATAGCATACTAATTTATTTTTGTAGGAAACTGTACTCGGACACAGAAACTTTCATATGCTACTTATCTACCTACACCATACAATCAATCACATTTTTCAAATATTTCACCATACAATCCATACATACACACGGCTGTTATGTTATTATTATTTCTTTTCTTTTTTAATTTCAACTTTAAATATTTATATCTTTTCAATAAATCATTAAAAAATAATGATTTTCATTTATAAATTTTCCGTAATTCTTTAATATTATTACACATATACTCTTAGAAATATTACTACTCATTCAATTATATTATTACTGAGAAATTATGAGATATTAGATATAAATAAATTTTGGAACACATGATTTTTTTTGTCTTGAACATTTTCCATATACACAAACATTGAACGGACAGATACCTGTTTTACTTACATTACAGATTTCTACTTTTTTTTTTCAATCTCACTTGTTGTTCTTCTGTCTGTCACTCTACTAAAAACCGTATCGACCTGTTGTCAGCGATCGATCAAAACGGAAAAGAATTCTCCTTTATTTTACAAACAAACAAAGAAACAATAAACAAAACACTTTTAATGTAATGAAAACCATATTTTTTTTAATAAATAAGTAGTACTATTTTTATTTAGAGAAAGCAGCAGTACTACAGCTAGCCAATCTATAATTACAATGATTTTACATATATATAGTATTTAGTATATTTTATATTAAATATCTACGAAATATCAATATTAAGTACTTATGATTGAGTAATATTTAAATATAATAAAGTATATTAAAATTAAAATGATTTTTATTAATGTTTATATTTAAATTTGTTGCTTATTATTTCTTTTTATTTATATTATTTGTTATCACCATTTAATGGTATCTCGAGCAATACAAATACAAATTTTAAATATTCTACAAGAGAGACATAATATTCTAAGATGAAATTTAAATACATTTTTGAATATAGCGCTCTTGTAAATTAAGTTAAATTGTTGGTACGTCTGTTGCGGTTCTTTTTTTTCTTTTTCTTTTTCTTCCAAACGTATGTATACTCTCTCTCTGTTTATTTTATAACGACGTATAACAATTATACATTTTCCATTTGCGTTTTATATGTCAATATAAAATATATCAATTAATCACATTCCTCACATATATTTCTATAAAATTGTGTTAAGTATAGTGTTCATATTGATTTACATATATTATAACCTATAAATTTTGTTAAAAGTTATTAAAAATTTAATACAATGTTATTACATTTATTGTCATCAGTCTAGGTGTGTGGTCTACTAGAAGCAAGATATAACAGTGTACTAATTTATAATCAATTAGAAAATAAAAATTAAGTAGATAGACCAAAAACTAGAACACCATTACAGGTAAATAATAGTGTAACTATACATGACATTTATCGCCTACATTTATTTATTTATGTTAAATATTTACTCTAACTTATTTTTATTTTCAACAGGTATATTTTACACAAAAGAAATATTTGCTTATCCTTTTACAATAAGAATAACATAATGACATTATATTACGACGTTACCTGTAATCTTTTGGTTACTGTTTGGATTGCCCATTATAAACATCATAAACATACATAATAGAAGATTAAGATAACGAAAAGGTAATATAATTTGTTTATTTTCTTTTCTTTTTGTAAATGCAATTTACCTCTTTGGCAACAAACAGCGTTTATGACTACTGGTTTACTGTATTTCTTGTTGTTGTATGTATGTGAATTGAATTTCATTTCAAATTTTACTTCCAATCCATTTTTAAATTGAAATATTTAACTCTTTCAATATAAATTTTACATATTACATATAAAAACAAATAATTTTTCATATAAAATGACTAAAAAAATATATTTTTTTTTAACAAAATATAAAATATTTTCAATTTATGCGTTATTTGGCCAATTTTTTTTCAAAATTCATAATTTTTTTTTTCGATTTGTAAATCTGGTACCAAAGTTAGTGTCCATATATGAAATATCAACTTTCTAGTTCAATTTTTACACTCAGCAAAAACCACCCCCTGTGTCCCCAAATATAATTAATGGAAATATGGGTTAACACTGAACACTGAATTAGTAATACTTGATGTCTTTAACCCAAAATTTCCAGGGATGGAAAACCTTTCTTTTTATATGAATTTTTTTGTTGTTTTTTTTCTTCTCTATATCATTTGTTATATCGTTTCACTTCAGTCTTCTGAATTATTATAACATTATTTGTGTCAACGGCCATACCATGTTGAACCCACCAGTTCTCGTTCGATCACTGAAGTTAAGCAACATTGGGCGCAGTCAGTACTTGGATGGGTGACCGCTTGGGAACACTGCGTGCCGTTGGCATTAATCTCCTTTTTATTACCTTTAAGGTAAGTATAAAAAAAAAAAAAATTTCGATATTTTTTTTTTTTGACCATAGAATTTTACCGAAATAGCGATGGAACACCCTTCAATTCATTACAATCATTCATTCCTTCCTTCCTTCCTTTTTCGATGTTTGTTTCTCTAAAGGAGATAAGAAGAAGAAGCGTAAACGTAAGGAGAGTTATGCTATCTACATCTACAAAGTATTGAAGCAGGTTCATCCCGACATTGGTATTTCCAGTAAAGCAATGAGTATCATGAACAGTTTTGTTAATGATATTTTTGAAAGAATTGCCGCTAAAGCATCAAGATTGGCACACTACAATAAACGTTCAACAATCACCAGTCGGGAAATTCAAACTGCTGTACGTCTACTTTTACCTGGTGAACTTGCCAAGCACGCTGTTAGTGAAGGAACTAAAGCTGTAACCAAGTATACAAGTTCTAAGTAAAAATTGACTTAAATACTGATGTACAACAAAAATTGCCTTTTTAAAGGCACACATATAAATTAAAAAAAGAATGAAAAAAAGAAAATAATAAAATGCACAAAGAGATGGAGTGATGTGATGTATAGTATAGGGTAGTACGTGTGAGATGGATATAGTGTAACGTATGTTGTATTATAAATTCAGGTGATTGTTGATTATTTGGGGGATGGGGTGAATTTGGTTTACATGTGTTGATGTGTGTGTGGTGTGGTTGATTGTATTTTTTTGTTGATTATTTTTATGTTAGATAGATGTTCATGGATTCGAATACGGTTTGAGTTGAGAGTTTAGAGAGAGAGAGAGTGAGAATTTTTAATGAAAATAATAATTTTAATATGACAGAATATACAGAGATCCCGGAATATTTACCTGGCATATATATATATATATATATATATATATATATATATATATATATATATATATATATATAATTGAGTTAAATGAAAAACAAAGTAATATTATTGTTTATCTAAATTTCTTTCTTTCTATCTTTCTTTCTTTCTTTCTTTCTTTATTTATTTATTTATTTATTTATTTATTTTGATTTTTTTTATACAGTTTAGTTTAGTTTTTTTTCTTTCTGTTATAGGTATTCTAAAAGCGAACTAGCTATTTAAAATTCAACGATGAAGAAAAAGAAAAAGAAATAATATATGTTTAAGAACGCGTTGTATGTTAGGTGACATTATTTATACAGGTAAGTAAGTAAGTAAGTAACTAACTAACTAACTAACTAACTAAGTATTGTTGTTTTATGTGAATGAATTAGAAAATATTAAAGTGTAAAAAATTTGTTAATTTGTTTTAAAACAATATCAAATATAAATATTATAAATTTAGGGTCGGTATTTCATATTTTTTGATTTTTACCCTCGGCAAAAACCGCCCCTGTGCCGCCAACCCAAATAAAATTTTAATTAAATTTAAAATTTTTTTTTTTTTTGTAATAACATATTTTATTATTAGATAATTTAAATTTTTTTTTGTTATCTCCAAAGTTTCCTCTACCGGACCCTCTAATTTTCTCGACGCCCCACTCCCTTTTTTAATTTTTAATTTTCATAAAATTTTAGCATTGATAACTGATATAACTGTCACTAATTCTATAATTTGGTCGTCGTCTGGTTTTTTGCTCATATAATTCTCGCATAGTAATATAATTTATTTTAATTTTGTTTTGTTTTGTTTTGTTTTGTTTTCTTTTGTTGTAATTTAAGACAAAAATATATATTTTTTTTATTTTCACACAACATATGCAATCAATGAAATACTAAGTAACGGGTGTCTCTGTATGTTTGAATTAGTCGTTCACTCAATTTATAATAACAGATAGAACAGAACAAAATAAATAAACAAACTTAATAAGGTAGTTCTCAGCAGTATAGTCCGACAGTCGAAACGAAAACTTTAAAATGCTTAATAGCATACTAATTTATTTTTGTAGGAAACTGTACTCGGACACAGAAACTTTCATATGCTACTTATCTACCTACACCATACAATCAATCACATTTTTCAAATATTTCACCATACAATCCATACATACACACGGCTGTTATGTTATTATTATTTCTTTTCTTTTTTAATTTCAACTTTAAATATTTATATCTTTTCAATAAATCATTAAAAAATAATGATTTTCATTTATAAATTTTCCGTAATTCTTTAATATTATTACACATATACTCTTAGAAATATTACTACTCATTCAATTATATTATTACTGAGAAATTATGAGATATTAGATATAAATAAATTTTGGAACACATGATTTTTTTTGTCTTGAACATTTTCCATATACACAAACATTGAACGGACAGATACCTGTTTTACTTACATTACAGATTTCTACTTTTTTTTTTCAATCTCACTTGTTGTTCTTCTGTCTGTCACTCTACTAAAAACCGTATCGACCTGTTGTCAGCGATCGATCAAAACGGAAAAGAATTCTCCTTTATTTTACAAACAAACAAAGAAACAATAAACAAAACACTTTTAATGTAATGAAAACCATATTTTTTTTAATAAATAAGTAGTACTATTTTTATTTAGAGAAAGCAGCAGTACTACAGCTAGCCAATCTATAATTACAATGATTTTACATATATATAGTATTTAGTATATTTTATATTAAATATCTACGAAATATCAATATTAAGTACTTATGATTGAGTAATATTTAAATATAATAAAGTATATTAAAATTAAAATGATTTTTATTAATGTTTATATTTAAATTTGTTGCTTATTATTTCTTTTTATTTATATTATTTGTTATCACCATTTAATGGTATCTCGAGCAATACAAATACAAATTTTAAATATTCTACAAGAGAGACATAATATTCTAAGATGAAATTTAAATACATTTTTGAATATAGCGCTCTTGTAAATTAAGTTAAATTGTTGGTACGTCTGTTGCGGTTCTTTTTTTTCTTTTTCTTTTTCTTCCAAACGTATGTATACTCTCTCTCTGTTTATTTTATAACGACGTATAACAATTATACATTTTCCATTTGCGTTTTATATGTCAATATAAAATATATCAATTAATCACATTCCTCACATATATTTCTATAAAATTGTGTTAAGTATAGTGTTCATATTGATTTACATATATTATAACCTATAAATTTTGTTAAAAGTTATTAAAAATTTAATACAATGTTATTACATTTATTGTCATCAGTCTAGGTGTGTGGTCTACTAGAAGCAAGATATAACAGTGTACTAATTTATAATCAATTAGAAAATAAAAATTAAGTAGATAGACCAAAAACTAGAACACCATTACAGGTAAATAATAGTGTAACTATACATGACATTTATCGCCTACATTTATTTATTTATGTTAAATATTTACTCTAACTTATTTTTATTTTCAACAGGTATATTTTACACAAAAGAAATATTTGCTTATCCTTTTACAATAAGAATAACATAATGACATTATATTACGACGTTACCTGTAATCTTTTGGTTACTGTTTGGATTGCCCATTATAAACATCATAAACATACATAATAGAAGATTAAGATAACGAAAAGGTAATATAATTTGTTTATTTTCTTTTCTTTTTGTAAATGCAATTTACCTCTTTGGCAACAAACAGCGTTTATGACTACTGGTTTACTGTATTTCTTGTTGTTGTATGTATGTGAATTGAATTTCATTTCAAATTTTACTTCCAATCCATTTTTAAATTGAAATATTTAACTCTTTCAATATAAATTTTACATATTACATATAAAAACAAATAATTTTTCATATAAAATGACTAAAAAAATATATTTTTTTTTAACAAAATATAAAATATTTTCAATTTATGCGTTATTTGGCCAATTTTTTTTCAAAATTCATAATTTTTTTTTTCGATTTGTAAATCTGGTACCAAAGTTAGTGTCCATATATGAAATATCAACTTTCTAGTTCAATTTTTACACTCAGCAAAAACCACCCCCTGTGTCCCCAAATATAATTAATGGAAATATGGGTTAACACTGAACACTGAATTAGTAATACTTGATGTCTTTAACCCAAAATTTCCAGGGATGGAAAACCTTTCTTTTTATATGAATTTTTTTGTTGTTTTTTTTCTTCTCTATATCATTTGTTATATCGTTTCACTTCAGTCTTCTGAATTATTATAACATTATTTGTGTCAACGGCCATACCATGTTGAACCCACCAGTTCTCGTTCGATCACTGAAGTTAAGCAACATTGGGCGCAGTCAGTACTTGGATGGGTGACCGCTTGGGAACACTGCGTGCCGTTGGCATTAATCTCCTTTTTATTACCTTTAAGGTAAGTATAAAAAAAAAAAAAATTTCGATATTTTTTTTTTTTGACCATAGAATTTTACCGAAATAGCGATGGAACACCCTTCAATTCATTACAATCATTCATTCCTTCCTTCCTTCCTTTTTCGATGTTTGTTTCTCTAAAGGAGATAAGAAGAAGAAGCGTAAACGTAAGGAGAGTTATGCTATCTACATCTACAAAGTATTGAAGCAGGTTCATCCCGACATTGGTATTTCCAGTAAAGCAATGAGTATCATGAACAGTTTTGTTAATGATATTTTTGAAAGAATTGCCGCTAAAGCATCAAGATTGGCACACTACAATAAACGTTCAACAATCACCAGTCGGGAAATTCAAACTGCTGTACGTCTACTTTTACCTGGTGAACTTGCCAAGCACGCTGTTAGTGAAGGAACTAAAGCTGTAACCAAGTATACAAGTTCTAAGTAAAAATTGACTTAAATACTGATGTACAACAAAAATTGCCTTTTTAAAGGCACACATATAAATTAAAAAAAGAATGAAAAAAAGAAAATAATAAAATGCACAAAGAGATGGAGTGATGTGATGTATAGTATAGGGTAGTACGTGTGAGATGGATATAGTGTAACGTATGTTGTATTATAAATTCAGGTGATTGTTGATTATTTGGGGGATGGGGTGAATTTGGTTTACATGTGTTGATGTGTGTGTGGTGTGGTTGATTGTATTTTTTTGTTGATTATTTTTATGTTAGATAGATGTTCATGGATTCGAATACGGTTTGAGTTGAGAGTTTAGAGAGAGAGAGAGTGAGAATTTTTAATGAAAATAATAATTTTAATATGACAGAATATACAGAGATCCCGGAATATTTACCTGGCATATATATATATATATATATATATATATATATATATATATATATATATATATATATATAATTGAGTTAAATGAAAAACAAAGTAATATTATTGTTTATCTAAATTTCTTTCTTTCTATCTTTCTTTCTTTCTTTCTTTCTTTATTTATTTATTTATTTATTTATTTATTTTGATTTTTTTTATACAGTTTAGTTTAGTTTTTTTTCTTTCTGTTATAGGTATTCTAAAAGCGAACTAGCTATTTAAAATTCAACGATGAAGAAAAAGAAAAAGAAATAATATATGTTTAAGAACGCGTTGTATGTTAGGTGACATTATTTATACAGGTAAGTAAGTAAGTAAGTAACTAACTAACTAACTAACTAACTAAGTATTGTTGTTTTATGTGAATGAATTAGAAAATATTAAAGTGTAAAAAATTTGTTAATTTGTTTTAAAACAATATCAAATATAAATATTATAAATTTAGGGTCGGTATTTCATATTTTTTGATTTTTACCCTCGGCAAAAACCGCCCCTGTGCCGCCAACCCAAATAAAATTTTAATTAAATTTAAAATTTTTTTTTTTTTTGTAATAACATATTTTATTATTAGATAATTTAAATTTTTTTTTGTTATCTCCAAAGTTTCCTCTACCGGACCCTCTAATTTTCTCGACGCCCCACTCCCTTTTTTAATTTTTAATTTTCATAAAATTTTAGCATTGATAACTGATATAACTGTCACTAATTCTATAATTTGGTCGTCGTCTGGTTTTTTGCTCATATAATTCTCGCATAGTAATATAATTTATTTTAATTTTGTTTTGTTTTGTTTTGTTTTGTTTTCTTTTGTTGTAATTTAAGACAAAAATATATATTTTTTTTATTTTCACACAACATATGCAATCAATGAAATACTAAGTAACGGGTGTCTCTGTATGTTTGAATTAGTCGTTCACTCAATTTATAATAACAGATAGAACAGAACAAAATAAATAAACAAACTTAATAAGGTAGTTCTCAGCAGTATAGTCCGACAGTCGAAACGAAAACTTTAAAATGCTTAATAGCATACTAATTTATTTTTGTAGGAAACTGTACTCGGACACAGAAACTTTCATATGCTACTTATCTACCTACACCATACAATCAATCACATTTTTCAAATATTTCACCATACAATCCATACATACACACGGCTGTTATGTTATTATTATTTCTTTTCTTTTTTAATTTCAACTTTAAATATTTATATCTTTTCAATAAATCATTAAAAAATAATGATTTTCATTTATAAATTTTCCGTAATTCTTTAATATTATTACACATATACTCTTAGAAATATTACTACTCATTCAATTATATTATTACTGAGAAATTATGAGATATTAGATATAAATAAATTTTGGAACACATGATTTTTTTTGTCTTGAACATTTTCCATATACACAAACATTGAACGGACAGATACCTGTTTTACTTACATTACAGATTTCTACTTTTTTTTTTCAATCTCACTTGTTGTTCTTCTGTCTGTCACTCTACTAAAAACCGTATCGACCTGTTGTCAGCGATCGATCAAAACGGAAAAGAATTCTCCTTTATTTTACAAACAAACAAAGAAACAATAAACAAAACACTTTTAATGTAATGAAAACCATATTTTTTTTAATAAATAAGTAGTACTATTTTTATTTAGAGAAAGCAGCAGTACTACAGCTAGCCAATCTATAATTACAATGATTTTACATATATATAGTATTTAGTATATTTTATATTAAATATCTACGAAATATCAATATTAAGTACTTATGATTGAGTAATATTTAAATATAATAAAGTATATTAAAATTAAAATGATTTTTATTAATGTTTATATTTAAATTTGTTGCTTATTATTTCTTTTTATTTATATTATTTGTTATCACCATTTAATGGTATCTCGAGCAATACAAATACAAATTTTAAATATTCTACAAGAGAGACATAATATTCTAAGATGAAATTTAAATACATTTTTGAATATAGCGCTCTTGTAAATTAAGTTAAATTGTTGGTACGTCTGTTGCGGTTCTTTTTTTTCTTTTTCTTTTTCTTCCAAACGTATGTATACTCTCTCTCTGTTTATTTTATAACGACGTATAACAATTATACATTTTCCATTTGCGTTTTATATGTCAATATAAAATATATCAATTAATCACATTCCTCACATATATTTCTATAAAATTGTGTTAAGTATAGTGTTCATATTGATTTACATATATTATAACCTATAAATTTTGTTAAAAGTTATTAAAAATTTAATACAATGTTATTACATTTATTGTCATCAGTCTAGGTGTGTGGTCTACTAGAAGCAAGATATAACAGTGTACTAATTTATAATCAATTAGAAAATAAAAATTAAGTAGATAGACCAAAAACTAGAACACCATTACAGGTAAATAATAGTGTAACTATACATGACATTTATCGCCTACATTTATTTATTTATGTTAAATATTTACTCTAACTTATTTTTATTTTCAACAGGTATATTTTACACAAAAGAAATATTTGCTTATCCTTTTACAATAAGAATAACATAATGACATTATATTACGACGTTACCTGTAATCTTTTGGTTACTGTTTGGATTGCCCATTATAAACATCATAAACATACATAATAGAAGATTAAGATAACGAAAAGGTAATATAATTTGTTTATTTTCTTTTCTTTTTGTAAATGCAATTTACCTCTTTGGCAACAAACAGCGTTTATGACTACTGGTTTACTGTATTTCTTGTTGTTGTATGTATGTGAATTGAATTTCATTTCAAATTTTACTTCCAATCCATTTTTAAATTGAAATATTTAACTCTTTCAATATAAATTTTACATATTACATATAAAAACAAATAATTTTTCATATAAAATGACTAAAAAAATATATTTTTTTTTAACAAAATATAAAATATTTTCAATTTATGCGTTATTTGGCCAATTTTTTTTCAAAATTCATAATTTTTTTTTTCGATTTGTAAATCTGGTACCAAAGTTAGTGTCCATATATGAAATATCAACTTTCTAGTTCAATTTTTACACTCAGCAAAAACCACCCCCTGTGTCCCCAAATATAATTAATGGAAATATGGGTTAACACTGAACACTGAATTAGTAATACTTGATGTCTTTAACCCAAAATTTCCAGGGATGGAAAACCTTTCTTTTTATATGAATTTTTTTGTTGTTTTTTTTCTTCTCTATATCATTTGTTATATCGTTTCACTTCAGTCTTCTGAATTATTATAACATTATTTGTGTCAACGGCCATACCATGTTGAACCCACCAGTTCTCGTTCGATCACTGGGGTTAAGCATCACTGTGGGCAGCCATGACTTGGATGGGAGACACTCTGTGGGGAGGTCAATCTCCTGGGACCAAGTCGTGGTTGTGGTGACGTAGTCGCAGTTCGGCCGGTGTGGTGCCCGTCGTTGAACTGTTAGGCTGCGGGGTATGCGTATGGGGTTTTCGTTGACATTGCACTTCCCTAGCCAATGGTGCGCAGTGTTCGGTGTCACCGCGTCATACTACCGGTAGTATTTATACTACCATTCCAGGCGAACACACTTCAGTGATTAATATCTAATAGGGGTATCTCCCCTTATCCAAGGTACCTGACTTCCTATAACCGTCCGTGTTACACAAACAGATGTAATTTCTGTAGCCACATTTGCGCGAGTTTATGGCCTCATATGAGGCTGGTATCGCAAAGTCTCCAGGAGTGGAGGAAGATTTTAACGAAATCATACTATACCCAGTGTAGTATATTACTCGCACTCGTTCGATCACTGGGGTTAAGCATCACAGCGGGCAGTCACAGTTTGGACGGGTGTCATCTCAGTCATCCGTCCAAACTGCGGCTGTGGTGACTGTAGTCGTGGTTCGGTGCCGTCGTGCACACGTCATTTGAACCGCGGCGACAGGGGTATGCGTATGGGGTTTTCGTTGACATTGCACTTCCCTAGCCAATGGTGCGCAGTGTTCGGTGTCACCGCTTACATACCTCGGTAGTATTATTCCATATACTACCCTTCCAGGCGAGCACACTTCAGTGATTTAATATCTAATAGGGGTATCTCCCCTTATCCAAGGTACCTGACTTCCTATAACCGTCCGTGTTACACAAACAGATGTAATTTCTGTAGCCACATTTGCGCGAGTTTATGGCCTCATATGAGGCTGGTATCGCAAAGTCTCCAGGAGTGGAGGAAGATTTTAACGAAATCATACTATACCCAGTGTAGTATATTACTCGCACTCGTTCGATCACTGAAGTTAAGCAACATTGGGCGCAGTCAGTACTTGGATGGGTGACCGCTTGGGAACACTGCGTGCCGTTGGCATTAATCTCCTTTTTATTACCTTTAAGGTAAGTATAAAAAAAAAAAAAATTTCGATATTTTTTTTTTTTGACCATAGAATTTTACCGAAATAGCGATGGAACACCCTTCAATTCATTACAATCATTCATTCCTTCCTTCCTTCCTTTTTCGATGTTTGTTTCTCTAAAGGAGATAAGAAGAAGAAGCGTAAACGTAAGGAGAGTTATGCTATCTACATCTACAAAGTATTGAAGCAGGTTCATCCCGACATTGGTATTTCCAGTAAAGCAATGAGTATCATGAACAGTTTTGTTAATGATATTTTTGAAAGAATTGCCGCTAAAGCATCAAGATTGGCACACTACAATAAACGTTCAACAATCACCAGTCGGGAAATTCAAACTGCTGTACGTCTACTTTTACCTGGTGAACTTGCCAAGCACGCTGTTAGTGAAGGAACTAAAGCTGTAACCAAGTATACAAGTTCTAAGTAAAAATTGACTTAAATACTGATGTACAACAAAAATTGCCTTTTTAAAGGCACACATATAAATTAAAAAAAGAATGAAAAAAAGAAAATAATAAAATGCACAAAGAGATGGAGTGATGTGATGTATAGTATAGGGTAGTACGTGTGAGATGGATATAGTGTAACGTATGTTGTATTATAAATTCAGGTGATTGTTGATTATTTGGGGGATGGGGTGAATTTGGTTTACATGTGTTGATGTGTGTGTGGTGTGGTTGATTGTATTTTTTTGTTGATTATTTTTATGTTAGATAGATGTTCATGGATTCGAATACGGTTTGAGTTGAGAGTTTAGAGAGAGAGAGAGTGAGAATTTTTAATGAAAATAATAATTTTAATATGACAGAATATACAGAGATCCCGGAATATTTACCTGGCATATATATATATATATATATATATATATATATATATATATATATATATATATATATATATATATATATATAATTGAGTTAAATGAAAAACAAAGTAATATTATTGTTTATCTAAATTTCTTTCTTTCTATCTTTCTTTCTTTCTTTCTTTCTTTATTTATTTATTTATTTATTTATTTATTTTGATTTTTTTTATACAGTTTAGTTTAGTTTTTTTTCTTTCTGTTATAGGTATTCTAAAAGCGAACTAGCTATTTAAAATTCAACGATGAAGAAAAAGAAAAAGAAATAATATATGTTTAAGAACGCGTTGTATGTTAGGTGACATTATTTATACAGGTAAGTAAGTAAGTAAGTAACTAACTAACTAACTAACTAACTAAGTATTGTTGTTTTATGTGAATGAATTAGAAAATATTAAAGTGTAAAAAATTTGTTAATTTGTTTTAAAACAATATCAAATATAAATATTATAAATTTAGGGTCGGTATTTCATATTTTTTGATTTTTACCCTCGGCAAAAACCGCCCCTGTGCCGCCAACCCAAATAAAATTTTAATTAAATTTAAAATTTTTTTTTTTTTTGTAATAACATATTTTATTATTAGATAATTTAAATTTTTTTTTGTTATCTCCAAAGTTTCCTCTACCGGACCCTCTAATTTTCTCGACGCCCCACTCCCTTTTTTAATTTTTAATTTTCATAAAATTTTAGCATTGATAACTGATATAACTGTCACTAATTCTATAATTTGGTCGTCGTCTGGTTTTTTGCTCATATAATTCTCGCATAGTAATATAATTTATTTTAATTTTGTTTTGTTTTGTTTTGTTTTGTTTTCTTTTGTTGTAATTTAAGACAAAAATATATATTTTTTTTATTTTCACACAACATATGCAATCAATGAAATACTAAGTAACGGGTGTCTCTGTATGTTTGAATTAGTCGTTCACTCAATTTATAATAACAGATAGAACAGAACAAAATAAATAAACAAACTTAATAAGGTAGTTCTCAGCAGTATAGTCCGACAGTCGAAACGAAAACTTTAAAATGCTTAATAGCATACTAATTTATTTTTGTAGGAAACTGTACTCGGACACAGAAACTTTCATATGCTACTTATCTACCTACACCATACAATCAATCACATTTTTCAAATATTTCACCATACAATCCATACATACACACGGCTGTTATGTTATTATTATTTCTTTTCTTTTTTAATTTTAACTTTAAATATTTATATCTTTTCAATAAATCATTAAAAAATAATGATTTTCATTTATAAATTTTCCGTAATTCTTTAATATTATTACACATATACTCTTAGAAATATTACTACTCATTCAATTATATTATTACTGAGAAATTATGAGATATTAGATATAAATAAATTTTGGAACACATGATTTTTTTTGTCTTGAACATTTTCCATATACACAAACATTGAACGGACAGATACCTGTTTTACTTACATTACAGATTTCTACTTTTTTTTTTCAATCTCACTTGTTGTTCTTCTGTCTGTCACTCTACTAAAAACCGTATCGACCTGTTGTCAGCGATCGATCAAAACGGAAAAGAATTCTCCTTTATTTTACAAACAAACAAAGAAACAATAAACAAAACACTTTTAATGTAATGAAAACCATATTTTTTTTAATAAATAAGTAGTACTATTTTTATTTAGAGAAAGCAGCAGTACTACAGCTAGCCAATCTATAATTACAATGATTTTACATATATATAGTATTTAGTATATTTTATATTAAATATCTACGAAATATCAATATTAAGTACTTATGATTGAGTAATATTTAAATATAATAAAGTATATTAAAATTAAAATGATTTTTATTAATGTTTATATTTAAATTTGTTGCTTATTATTTCTTTTTATTTATATTATTTGTTATCACCATTTAATGGTATCTCGAGCAATACAAATACAAATTTTAAATATTCTACAAGAGAGACATAATATTCTAAGATGAAATTTAAATACATTTTTGAATATAGCGCTCTTGTAAATTAAGTTAAATTGTTGGTACGTCTGTTGCGGTTCTTTTTTTTCTTTTTCTTTTTCTTCCAAACGTATGTATACTCTCTCTCTGTTTATTTTATAACGACGTATAACAATTATACATTTTCCATTTGCGTTTTATATGTCAATATAAAATATATCAATTAATCACATTCCTCACATATATTTCTATAAAATTGTGTTAAGTATAGTGTTCATATTGATTTACATATATTATAACCTATAAATTTTGTTAAAAGTTATTAAAAATTTAATACAATGGTTATACATTTATTGTACATCAGTCTAGGTGTGTGGTCTACTAGAAGCAAGATATAACAGTGTACTAATTTATAATCAATTAGAAAATAAAAATTAAGTAGATAGACCAAAAACTAGAACACCATTACAGGTAAATAATAGTGTAACTATACATGACATTTATCGCCTACATTTATTTATTTATGTTAAATATTTACTCTAACTTATTTTTATTTTCAACAGGTATATTTTACACAAAAGAAATATTTGCTTATCCTTTTACAATAAGAATAACATAATGACATTATATTACGACGTTACCTGTAATCTTTTGGTTACTGTTTGGATTGCCCATTATAAACATCATAAACATACATAATAGAAGATTAAGATAACGAAAAGGTAATATAATTTGTTTATTTTCTTTTCTTTTTGTAAATGCAATTTACCTCTTTGGCAACAAACAGCGTTTATGACTACTGGTTTACTGTATTTCTTGTTGTTGTATGTATGTGAATTGAATTTCATTTCAAATTTTACTTCCAATCCATTTTTAAATTGAAATATTTAACTCTTTCAATATAAATTTTACATATTACATATAAAAACAAATAATTTTTCATATAAAATGACTAAAAAAATATATTTTTTTTTTAACAAAATATAAAATATTTCAATTTATGCGTTATTTGGCCAATTTTTTTTCAAAATTCATAATTTTTTTTTTCGATTTGTAAATCTGGTACCAAAGTTAGTGTCCATATATGAAATATCAACTTTCTAGTTCAATTTTTACACTCAGCAAAAACCACCCCCTGTGTCCCCAAATATAATTAATGGAAATATGGGTTAACACTGAACACTGAATTAGTAATACTTGATGTCTTTAACCCAAAATTTCCAGGGATGGAAAACCTTTCTTTTTATATGAATTTTTTTGTTGTTTTTTTTCTTCTCTATATCATTTGTTATATCGTTTCACTTCAGTCTTCTGAATTATTATAACATTATTTGTGTCAACGGCCATACCATGTTGAACCCACCAGTTCTCGTTCGATCACTGAAGTTAAGCAACATTGGGCGCAGTCAGTACTTGGATGGGTGACCGCTTGGGAACACTGCGTGCCGTTGGCATTAATCTCCTTTTTATTACCTTTAAGGTAAGTATAAAAAAAAAAAAATTTCGATATTTTTTTTTTTTGACCATAGAATTTTACCGAAATAGCGATGGAACACCCTTCAATTCATTACAATCATTCATTCCTTCCTTCCTTCCTTTTTCGATGATTGTTTCTCTAAAGGAGATAAGAAGAAGAAGCGTAAACGTAAGGAGAGTTATGCTATCTACATCTACAAAGTATTGAAGCAGGTTCATCCCGACATTGGTATTTCCAGTAAAGCAATGAGTATCATGAACAGTTTTGTTAATGATATTTTTGAAAGAATTGCCGCTAAAGCATCAAGATTGGCACACTACAATAAACGTTCAACAATCACCAGTCGGGAAATTCAAACTGCTGTACGTCTACTTTTACCTGGTGAACTTGCCAAGCACGCTGTTAGTGAAGGAACTAAAGCTGTAACCAAGTATACAAGTTCTAAGTAAAAATTGACTTAAATACTGATGTACAACAAAAATTGCCTTTTTAAAGGCACACATATAAATTAAAAAAAGAATGAAAAAAAGAAAATAATAAAATGCACAAAGAGATGGAGTGATGTGATGTATAGTATAGGGTAGTACGTGTGAGATGGATATAGTGTAACGTATGTTGTATTATAAATTCAGGTGATTGTTGATTATTTGGGGGATGGGGTGAATTTGGTTTACATGTGTTGATGTGTGTGTGGTGTGGTTGATTGTATTTTTTTGTTGATTATTTTTATGTTAGATAGATGTTCATGGATTCGAATACGGTTTGAGTTGAGAGTTTAGAGAGAGAGAGAGTGAGAATTTTTAATGAAAATAATAATTTTAATATGACAGAATATACAGAGATCCCGGAATATTTACCTGGCATATATATATAATTGAGTTAAATGAAAAACAAAGTAATATTATTGTTTATCTAAATTTCTTTCTTTCTATCTTTCTTTCTTTCTTTCTTTCTTTATTTATTTATTTATTTATTTATTTATTTTGATTTTTTTTATACAGTTTAGTTTAGTTTTTTTTCTTTCTGTTATAGGTATTCTAAAAGCGAACTAGCTATTTAAAATTCAACGATGAAGAAAAAGAAAAAGAAATAATATATGTTTAAGAACGCGTTGTATGTTAGGTGACATTATTTATACAGGTAAGTAAGTAAGTAAGTAACTAACTAACTAACTAACTAACTAAGTATTGTTGTTTTATGTGAATGAATTAGAAAATATTAAAGTGTAAAAAATTTGTTAATTTGTTTTAAAACAATATCAAATATAAATATTATAAATTTAGGGTCGGTATTTCATATTTTTTGATTTTTACCCTCGGCAAAAACCGCCCCTGTGCCGCCAACCCAAATAAAATTTTAATTAAATTTAAAATTTTTTTTTTTTTTGTAATAACATATTTTATTATTAGATAATTTAAATTTTTTTTTGTTATCTCCAAAGTTTCCTCTACCGGACCCTCTAATTTTCTCGACGCCCCACTCCCTTTTTTAATTTTTAATTTTCATAAAATTTTAGCATTGATAACTGATATAACTGTCACTAATTCTATAATTTGGTCGTCGTCTGGTTTTTTGCTCATATAATTCTCGCATAGTAATATAATTTATTTTAATTTTGTTTTGTTTTGTTTTCTTTTGTTGTAATTTAAGACAAAAATATATATTTTTTTTATTTTCACACAACATATGCAATCAATGAAATACTAAGTAACGGGTGTCTCTGTATGTTTGAATTAGTCGTTCACTCAATTTATAATAACAGATAGAACAGAACAAAATAAATAAACAAACTTAATAAGGTAGTTCTCAGCAGTATAGTCCGACAGTCGAAACGAAAACTTTAAAATGCTTAATAGCATACTAAAATTTATTTTTGTAGGAAACTGTACTCGGACACAGAAACTTTCATATGCTACTTATCTACCTACACCATACAATCAATCACATTTTTCAAATATTTCACCATACAATCCATACATACACACGGCTGTTATGTTATTATTATTTCTTTTCTTTTTAATTTCAACTTTAAATATTTATATCTTTTCAATAAATCATTAAAAAATAATGATTTTCATTTATAAATTTTCCGTAATTCTTTAATATTATTACACATATACTCTTAGAAATATTACTACTCATTCAATTATATTATTACTGAGAAATTATGAGATATTAGATATAAATAAATTTTGGAACACATGATTTTTTTTGTCTTGAACATTTTCCATATACACAAACATTGAACGGACAGATACCTGTTTTACTTACATTACAGATTTCTACTTTTTTTTTTCAATCTCACTTGTTGTTCTTCTGTCTGTCACTCTACTAAAAACCGTATCGACCTGTTGTCAGCGATCGATCAAAACGGAAAAGAATTCTCCTTTATTTTACAAACAAACAAAGAAACAATAAACAAAACACTTTTAATGTAATGAAAACCATATTTTTTTTAATAAATAAGTAGTACTATTTTTATTTAGAGAAAGCAGCAGTACTACAGCTAGCCAATCTATAATTACAATGATTTTACATATATATAGTATTTAGTATATTTTATATTAAATATCTACGAAATATCAATATTAAGTACTTATGATTGAGTAATATTTAAATATAATAAAGTATATTAAAATTAAAATGATTTTTATTAATGTTTATATTTAAATTTGTTGCTTATTATTTCTTTTTATTTATATTATTTGTTATCACCATTTAATGGTATCTCGAGCAATACAAATACAAATTTTAAATATTCTACAAGAGAGACATAATATTCTAAGATGAAATTTAAATACATTTTTGAATATAGCGCTCTTGTAAATTAAGTTAAATTGTTGGTACGTCTGTTGCGGTTCTTTTTTTTCTTTTTCTTTTTCTTCCAAACGTATGTATACTCTCTCTCTGTTTATTTTATAACGACGTATAACAATTATACATTTTCCATTTGCGTTTTATATGTCAATATAAAATATATCAATTAATCACATTCCTCACATATATTTCTATAAAATTGTGTTAAGTATAGTGTTCATATTGATTTACATATATTATAACCTATAAATTTTGTTAAAAGTTATTAAAAATTTAATACAATGTTATTACATTTATTGTCATCAGTCTAGGTGTGTGGTCTACTAGAAGCAAGATATAACAGTGTACTAATTTATAATCAATTAGAAAATAAAAATTAAGTAGATAGACCAAAAACTAGAACACCATTACAGGTAAATAATAGTGTAACTATACATGACATTTATCGCCTACATTTATTTATTTATGTTAAATATTTACTCTAACTTATTTTTATTTTCAACAGGTATATTTTACACAAAAGAAATATTTGCTTATCCTTTTACAATAAGAATAACATAATGACATTATATTACGACGTTACCTGTAATCTTTTGGTTACTGTTTGGATTGCCCATTATAAACATCATAAACATACATAATAGAAGATTAAGATAACGAAAAGGTAATATAATTTGTTTATTTTCTTTTCTTTTTGTAAATGCAATTTACCTCTTTGGCAACAAACAGCGTTTATGACTACTGGTTTACTGTATTTCTTGTTGTTGTATGTATGTGAATTGAATTTCATTTCAAATTTTACTTCCAATCCATTTTTAAATTGAAATATTTAACTCTTTCAATATAAATTTTACATATTACATATAAAAACAAATAATTTTTCATATAAAATGACTAAAAAAATATATTTTTTTTTAACAAAATATAAAATATTTTCAATTTATGCGTTATTTGGCCAATTTTTTTTCAAAATTCATAATTTTTTTTTTCGATTTGTAAATCTGGTACCAAAGTTAGTGTCCATATATGAAATATCAACTTTCTAGTTCAATTTTTACACTCAGCAAAAACCACCCCCTGTGTCCCCAAATATAATTAATGGAAATATGGGTTAACACTGAACACTGAATTAGTAATACTTGATGTCTTTAACCCAAAATTTCCAGGGATGGAAAACCTTTCTTTTTATATGAATTTTTTTGTTGTTTTTTTTCTTCTCTATATCATTTGTTATATCGTTTCACTTCAGTCTTCTGAATTATTATAACATTATTTGTGTCAACGGCCATACCATGTTGAACCCACCAGTTCTCGTTCGATCACTGAAGTTAAGCAACATTGGGCGCAGTCAGTACTTGGATGGGTGACCGCTTGGGAACACTGCGTGCCGTTGGCATTAATCTCCTTTTTATTACCTTTAAGGTAAGTATAAAAAAAAAAAAAATTTCGATATTTTTTTTTTTGACCATAGAATTTTACCGAAATAGCGATGGAACACCCTTCAATTCATTACAATCATTCATTCCTTCCTTCCTTCCTTTTTCGATGATTGTTTCTCTAAAGGAGATAAGAAGAAGAAGCGTAAACGTAAGGAGAGTTATGCTATCTACATCTACAAAGTATTGAAGCAGGTTCATCCCGACATTGGTATTTCCAGTAAAGCAATGAGTATCATGAACAGTTTTGTTAATGATATTTTTGAAAGAATTGCCGCTAAAGCATCAAGATTGGCACACTACAATAAACGTTCAACAATCACCAGTCGGGAAATTCAAACTGCTGTACGTCTACTTTTACCTGGTGAACTTGCCAAGCACGCTGTTAGTGAAGGAACTAAAGCTGTAACCAAGTATACAAGTTCTAAGTAAAAATTGACTTAAATACTGATGTACAACAAAAATTGCCTTTTTAAAGGCACACATATAAATTAAAAAAAGAATGAAAAAAAGAAAATAATAAAATGCACAAAGAGATGGAGTGATGTGATGTATAGTATAGGGTAGTACGTGTGAGATGGATATAGTGTAACGTATGTTGTATTATAAATTCAGGTGATTGTTGATTATTTGGGGGATGGGGTGAATTTGGTTTACATGTGTTGATGTGTGTGTGGTGTGGTTGATTGTATTTTTTTGTTGATTATTTTTATGTTAGATAGATGTTCATGGATTCGAATACGGTTTGAGTTGAGAGTTTAGAGAGAGAGAGAGTGAGAATTTTTAATGAAAATAATAATTTTAATATGACAGAATATACAGAGATCCCGGAATATTTACCTGGCATATATATATAATTGAGTTAAATGAAAAACAAAGTAATATTATTGTTTATCTAAATTTCTTTCTTTCTATCTTTCTTTCTTTCTTTCTTTCTTTATTTATTTATTTATTTATTTATTTATTTTGATTTTTTTTATACAGTTTAGTTTAGTTTTTTTTCTTTCTGTTATAGGTATTCTAAAAGCGAACTAGCTATTTAAAATTCAACGATGAAGAAAAAGAAAAAGAAATAATATATGTTTAAGAACGCGTTGTATGTTAGGTGACATTATTTATACAGGTAAGTAAGTAAGTAAGTAACTAACTAACTAACTAACTAACTAAGTATTGTTGTTTTATGTGAATGAATTAGAAAATATTAAAGTGTAAAAAATTTGTTAATTTGTTTTAAAACAATATCAAATATAAATATTATAAATTTAGGGTCGGTATTTCATATTTTTTGATTTTTACCCTCGGCAAAAACCGCCCCTGTGCCGCCAACCCAAATAAAATTTTAATTAAATTTAAAATTTTTTTTTTTTTTGTAATAACATATTTTATTATTAGATAATTTAAATTTTTTTTTGTTATCTCCAAAGTTTCCTCTACCGGACCCTCTAATTTTCTCGACGCCCCACTCCCTTTTTTAATTTTTAATTTTCATAAAATTTTAGCATTGATAACTGATATAACTGTCACTAATTCTATAATTTGGTCGTCGTCTGGTTTTTTGCTCATATAATTCTCGCATAGTAATATAATTTATTTTAATTTTGTTTTGTTTTGTTTTCTTTTGTTGTAATTTAAGACAAAAATATATATTTTTTTTATTTTCACACAACATATGCAATCAATGAAATACTAAGTAACGGGTGTCTCTGTATGTTTGAATTAGTCGTTCACTCAATTTATAATAACAGATAGAACAGAACAAAATAAATAAACAAACTTAATAAGGTAGTTCTCAGCAGTATAGTCCGACAGTCGAAACGAAAACTTTAAAATGCTTAATAGCATACTAATTAATTTATTTTTGTAGGAAACTGTACTCGGACACAGAAACTTTCATATGCTACTTATCTACCTACACCATACAATCAATCACATTTTTCAAATATTTCACCATACAATCCATACATACACACGGCTGTTATGTTATTATTATTTCTTTTCTTTTTTAATTTCAACTTTAAATATTTATATCTTTTCAATAAATCATTAAAAAATAATGATTTTCATTTATAAATTTTCCGTAATTCTTTAATATTATTACACATATACTCTTAGAAATATTACTACTCATTCAATTATATTATTACTGAGAAATTATGAGATATTAGATATAAATAAATTTTGGAACACATGATTTTTTTTGTCTTGAACATTTTCCATATACACAAACATTGAACGGACAGATACCTGTTTTACTTACATTACAGATTTCTACTTTTTTTTTCAATCTCACTTGTTGTTCTTCTGTCTGTCACTCTACTAAAAACCGTATCGACCTGTTGTCAGCGATCGATCAAAACGGAAAAGAATTCTCCTTTATTTTACAAACAAACAAAGAAACAATAAACAAAACACTTTTAATGTAATGAAAACCATATTTTTTTTAATAAATAAGTAGTACTATTTTTATTTAGAGAAAGCAGCAGTACTACAGCTAGCCAATCTATAATTACAATGATTTTACATATATATAGTATTTAGTATATTTTATATTAATATCTACGAAATATCAATATTAAGTACTTATGATTGAGTAATATTTAAATATAATAAAGTATATTAAAATTAAAATGATTTTTATTAATGTTTATATTTAAATTTGTTGCTTATTATTTCTTTTTATTTATATTATTTGTTATCACCATTTAATGGTATCTCGAGCAATACAAATACAAATTTTAAATATTCTACAAGAGAGACATAATATTCTAAGATGAAATTTAAATACATTTTTGAATATAGCGCTCTTGTAAATTAAGTTAAATTGTTGGTACGTCTGTTGCGGTTCTTTTTTTTCTTTTTCTTTTTCTTCCAACGTATGTATACTCTCTCTCTGTTTATTTTATAACGACGTATAACAATTATACATTTTCCATTTGCGTTTTATATGTCAATATAAAATATATCAATTAATCACATTCCTCACATATATTTCTATAAAATTGTGTTAAGTATAGTGTTCATATTGATTTACATATATTATAACCTATAAATTTTGTTAAAAGTTATTAAAAATTTAATACAATGTTATTACATTTATTGTCATCAGTCTAGGTGTGTGGTCTACTAGAAGCAAGATATAACAGTGTACTAATTTATAATCAATTAGAAAATAAAAATTAAGTAGATAGACCAAAAACTAGAACACCATTACAGGTAAATAATAGTGTAACTATACATGACATTTATCGCCTACATTTATTTATTTATGTTAAATATTTACTCTAACTTATTTTTATTTCAACAGGTATATTTTACACAAAAGAAATATTTGCTTATCCTTTTACAATAAGAATAACATAATGACATTATATTACGACGTTACCTGTAATCTTTTGGTTACTGTTTGGATTGCCCATTATAAACATCATAAACATACATAATAGAAGATTAAGATAACGAAAAGGTAATATAATTTGTTTATTTTCTTTTCTTTTTGTAAATGCAATTTACCTCTTTGGCAACAAACAGCGTTTATGACTACTGGTTTACTGTATTTCTTGTTGTTGTATGTATGTGAATTGAATTTCATTTCAAATTTACTTCCAATCCATTTTTAAATTAAAATATTTAACTCTTTCAATATAAATTTTACATATTACATATAAAAACAAATAATTTTTCATATAAAATGACTAAAAAAATATATTTTTTTTTAACAAAATATAAAATATTTTCAATTTATGCGTTATTTGGCCAATTTTTTTTCAAAATTCATAATTTTTTTTTCGATTTGTAAATCTGGTACCAAAGTTAGTGTCCATATATGAAATATCAACTTTCTAGTTCAATTTTTACACTCAGCAAAAACCACCCCCTGTGTCCCCAAATATAATTAATGGAAATATGGGTTAACACTGAACACTGAATTAGTAATACTTGATGTCTTTAACCCAAAATTTCCAGGGATGGAAAACCTTTCTTTTTATATGAATTTTTTTGTTGTTTTTTTTCTTCTCTATATCATTTGTTATATCGTTTCACTTCAGTCTTCTGAATTATTATAACATTATTTGTGTCAACGGCCATACCATGTTGAACCCACCAGTTCTCGTTCGATCACTGAAGTTAAGCAACATTGGGCGCAGTCAGTACTTGGATGGGTGACCGCTTGGGAACACTGCGTGCCGTTGGCATTAATCTCCTTTTTATTACCTTTAAGGTAAGTATAAAAAAAAAAAAAATTTCGATATTTTTTTTTTTTGATCATAGAATTTTACCGAAATAGCGATGGAACACCCTTCAATTCATTACAATCATTCATTCCTTCCTTCCTTCCTTTTTCGATGTTTGTTTCTCTAAAGGAGATAAGAAGAAGAAGCGTAAACGTAAGGAGAGTTATGCTATCTACATCTACAAAGTATTGAAGCAGGTTCATCCCGACATTGGTATTTCCAGTAAAGCAATGAGTATCATGAACAGTTTTGTTAATGATATTTTTGAAAGAATTGCCGCTAAAGCATCAAGATTGGCACACTACAATAAACGTTCAACAATCACCAGTCGGGAAATTCAAACTGCTGTACGTCTACTTTTACCTGGTGAACTTGCCAAGCACGCTGTTAGTGAAGGAACTAAAGCTGTAACCAAGTATACAAGTTCTAAGTAAAAATTGACTTAAATACTGATGTACAACAAAAATTGCCTTTTTAAAGGCACACATATAAATTAAAAAAAGAATGAAAAAAAGAAAATAATAAAATGCACAAAGAGATGGAGTGATGTGATGTATAGTATAGGGTAGTACGTGTGAGATGGATATAGTGTAACGTATGTTGTATTATAAATTCAGGTGATTGTTGATTATTTGGGGGATGGGGTGAATTTGGTTTACATGTGTTGATGTGTGTGTGGTGTGGTTGATTGTATTTTTTTGTTGATTATTTTTATGTTAGATAGATGTTCATGGATTCGAATACGGTTTGAGTTGAGAGTTTAGAGAGAGAGAGAGTGAGAATTTTTAATGAAAATAATAATTTTAATATGACAGAATATACAGAGATCCCGGAATATTTACCTGGCATATATATATATATATATATATATATATATATATATATATATATATATATATATATATATAATTGAGTTAAATGAAAAACAAAGTAATATTATTGTTTATCTAAATTTCTTTCTTTCTATCTTTCTTTCTTTCTTTCTTTCTTTATTTATTTATTTATTTATTTATTTATTTTGATTTTTTTTATACAGTTTAGTTTAGTTTTTTTTCTTTCTGTTATAGGTATTCTAAAAGCGAACTAGCTATTTAAAATTCAACGATGAAGAAAAAGAAAAAGAAATAATATATGTTTAAGAACGCGTTGTATGTTAGGTGACATTATTTATACAGGTAAGTAAGTAAGTAAGTAACTAACTAACTAACTAACTAACTAAGTATTGTTGTTTTATGTGAATGAATTAGAAAATATTAAAGTGTAAAAAATTTGTTAATTTGTTTTAAAACAATATCAAATATAAATATTATAAATTTAGGGTCGGTATTTCATATTTTTTGATTTTTACCCTCGGCAAAAACCGCCCCTGTGCCGCCAACCCAAATAAAATTTTAATTAAATTTAAAATTTTTTTTTTTTTTGTAATAACATATTTTATTATTAGATAATTTAAATTTTTTTTTGTTATCTCCAAAGTTTCCTCTACCGGACCCTCTAATTTTCTCGACGCCCCACTCCCTTTTTTAATTTTTAATTTTCATAAAATTTTAGCATTGATAACTGATATAACTGTCACTAATTCTATAATTTGGTCGTCGTCTGGTTTTTTGCTCATATAATTCTCGCATAGTAATATAATTTATTTTAATTTTGTTTTGTTTTGTTTTGTTTTGTTTTCTTTTGTTGTAATTTAAGACAAAAATATATATTTTTTTTATTTTCACACAACATATGCAATCAATGAAATACTAAGTAACGGGTGTCTCTGTATGTTTGAATTAGTCGTTCACTCAATTTATAATAACAGATAGAACAGAACAAAATAAATAAACAAACTTAATAAGGTAGTTCTCAGCAGTATAGTCCGACAGTCGAAACGAAAACTTTAAAATGCTTAATAGCATACTAATTTATTTTTGTAGGAAACTGTACTCGGACACAGAAACTTTCATATGCTACTTATCTACCTACACCATACAATCAATCACATTTTTCAAATATTTCACCATACAATCCATACATACACACGGCTGTTATGTTATTATTATTTCTTTTCTTTTTTAATTTCAACTTTAAATATTTATATCTTTTCAATAAATCATTAAAAAATAATGATTTTCATTTATAAATTTTCCGTAATTCTTTAATATTATTACACATATACTCTTAGAAATATTACTACTCATTCAATTATATTATTACTGAGAAATTATGAGATATTAGATATAAATAAATTTTGGAACACATGATTTTTTTTGTCTTGAACATTTTCCATATACACAAACATTGAACGGACAGATACCTGTTTTACTTACATTACAGATTTCTACTTTTTTTTTTCAATCTCACTTGTTGTTCTTCTGTCTGTCACTCTACTAAAAACCGTATCGACCTGTTGTCAGCGATCGATCAAAACGGAAAAGAATTCTCCTTTATTTTACAAACAAACAAAGAAACAATAAACAAAACACTTTTAATGTAATGAAAACCATATTTTTTTTAATAAATAAGTAGTACTATTTTTATTTAGAGAAAGCAGCAGTACTACAGCTAGCCAATCTATAATTACAATGATTTTACATATATATAGTATTTAGTATATTTTATATTAAATATCTACGAAATATCAATATTAAGTACTTATGATTGAGTAATATTTAAATATAATAAAGTATATTAAAATTAAAATGATTTTTATTAATGTTTATATTTAAATTTGTTGCTTATTATTTCTTTTTATTTATATTATTTGTTATCACCATTTAATGGTATCTCGAGCAATACAAATACAAATTTTAAATATTCTACAAGAGAGACATAATATTCTAAGATGAAATTTAAATACATTTTTGAATATAGCGCTCTTGTAAATTAAGTTAAATTGTTGGTACGTCTGTTGCGGTTCTTTTTTTTCTTTTTCTTTTTCTTCCAAACGTATGTATACTCTCTCTCTGTTTATTTTATAACGACGTATAACAATTATACATTTTCCATTTGCGTTTTATATGTCAATATAAAATATATCAATTAATCACATTCCTCACATATATTTCTATAAAATTGTGTTAAGTATAGTGTTCATATTGATTTACATATATTATAACCTATAAATTTTGTTAAAAGTTATTAAAAATTTAATACAATGTTATTACATTTATTGTCATCAGTCTAGGTGTGTGGTCTACTAGAAGCAAGATATAACAGTGTACTAATTTATAATCAATTAGAAAATAAAAATTAAGTAGATAGACCAAAAACTAGAACACCATTACAGGTAAATAATAGTGTAACTATACATGACATTTATCGCCTACATTTATTTATTTATGTTAAATATTTACTCTAACTTATTTTTATTTTCAACAGGTATATTTTACACAAAAGAAATATTTGCTTATCCTTTTACAATAAGAATAACATAATGACATTATATTACGACGTTACCTGTAATCTTTTGGTTACTGTTTGGATTGCCCATTATAAACATCATAAACATACATAATAGAAGATTAAGATAACGAAAAGGTAATATAATTTGTTTATTTTCTTTTCTTTTTGTAAATGCAATTTACCTCTTTGGCAACAAACAGCGTTTATGACTACTGGTTTACTGTATTTCTTGTTGTTGTATGTATGTGAATTGAATTTCATTTCAAATTTTACTTCCAATCCATTTTTAAATTGAAATATTTAACTCTTTCAATATAAATTTTACATATTACATATAAAAACAAATAATTTTTCATATAAAATGACTAAAAAAATATATTTTTTTTTAACAAAATATAAAATATTTTCAATTTATGCGTTATTTGGCCAATTTTTTTTCAAAATTCATAATTTTTTTTTTCGATTTGTAAATCTGGTACCAAAGTTAGTGTCCATATATGAAATATCAACTTTCTAGTTCAATTTTTACACTCAGCAAAAACCACCCCCTGTGTCCCCAAATATAATTAATGGAAATATGGGTTAACACTGAACACTGAATTAGTAATACTTGATGTCTTTAACCCAAAATTTCCAGGGATGGAAAACCTTTCTTTTTATATGAATTTTTTTGTTGTTTTTTTTCTTCTCTATATCATTTGTTATATCGTTTCACTTCAGTCTTCTGAATTATTATAACATTATTTGTGTCAACGGCCATACCATGTTGAACCCACCAGTTCTCGTTCGATCACTGAAGTTAAGCAACATTGGGCGCAGTCAGTACTTGGATGGGTGACCGCTTGGGAACACTGCGTGCCGTTGGCATTAATCTCCTTTTTATTACCTTTAAGGTAAGTATAAAAAAAAAAAAAATTTCGATATTTTTTTTTTTTGACCATAGAATTTTACCGAAATAGCGATGGAACACCCTTCAATTCATTACAATCATTCATTCCTTCCTTCCTTCCTTTTTCGATGTTTGTTTCTCTAAAGGAGATAAGAAGAAGAAGCGTAAACGTAAGGAGAGTTATGCTATCTACATCTACAAAGTATTGAAGCAGGTTCATCCCGACATTGGTATTTCCAGTAAAGCAATGAGTATCATGAACAGTTTTGTTAATGATATTTTTGAAAGAATTGCCGCTAAAGCATCAAGATTGGCACACTACAATAAACGTTCAACAATCACCAGTCGGGAAATTCAAACTGCTGTACGTCTACTTTTACCTGGTGAACTTGCCAAGCACGCTGTTAGTGAAGGAACTAAAGCTGTAACCAAGTATACAAGTTCTAAGTAAAAATTGACTTAAATACTGATGTACAACAAAAATTGCCTTTTTAAAGGCACACATATAAATTAAAAAAAGAATGAAAAAAAGAAAATAATAAAATGCACAAAGAGATGGAGTGATGTGATGTATAGTATAGGGTAGTACGTGTGAGATGGATATAGTGTAACGTATGTTGTATTATAAATTCAGGTGATTGTTGATTATTTGGGGGATGGGGTGAATTTGGTTTACATGTGTTGATGTGTGTGTGGTGTGGTTGATTGTATTTTTTTGTTGATTATTTTTATGTTAGATAGATGTTCATGGATTCGAATACGGTTTGAGTTGAGAGTTTAGAGAGAGAGAGAGTGAGAATTTTTAATGAAAATAATAATTTTAATATGACAGAATATACAGAGATCCCGGAATATTTACCTGGCATATATATATATATATATATATATATATATATATATATATATATATATATATATATATATATATATATAATTGAGTTAAATGAAAAACAAAGTAATATTATTGTTTATCTAAATTTCTTTCTTTCTATCTTTCTTTCTTTCTTTCTTTCTTTATTTATTTATTTATTTATTTATTTATTTTGATTTTTTTTATACAGTTTAGTTTAGTTTTTTTTCTTTCTGTTATAGGTATTCTAAAAGCGAACTAGCTATTTAAAATTCAACGATGAAGAAAAAGAAAAAGAAATAATATATGTTTAAGAACGCGTTGTATGTTAGGTGACATTATTTATACAGGTAAGTAAGTAAGTAAGTAACTAACTAACTAACTAACTAACTAAGTAATGTTGTTTTATGTGAATGAATTAGAAAATATTAAAGTGTAAAAAATTTGTTAATTTGTTTTAAAACAATATCAAATATAAATATTATAAATTTAGGGTCGGTATTTCATATTTTTTGATTTTTACCCTCGGCAAAAACCGCCCCTGTGCCGCCAACCCAAATAAAATTTTAATTAAATTTAAAATTTTTTTTTTTTTTGTAATAACATATTTTATTATTAGATAATTTAAATTTTTTTTTGTTATCTCCAAAGTTTCCTCTACCGGACCCTCTAATTTTCTCGACGCCCCACTCCCTTTTTTAATTTTTAATTTTCATAAAATTTTAGCATTGATAACTGATATAACTGTCACTAATTCTATAATTTGGTCGTCGTCTGGTTTTTTGCTCATATAATTCTCGCATAGTAATATAATTTATTTTAATTTTGTTTTGTTTTGTTTTGTTTTCTTTTGTTGTAATTTAAGACAAAAATATATATTTTTTTTATTTTCACACAACATATGCAATCAATGAAATACTAAGTAACGGGTGTCTCTGTATGTTTGAATTAGTCGTTCACTCAATTTATAATAACAGATAGAACAGAACAAAATAAATAAACAAACTTAATAAGGTAGTTCTCAGCAGTATAGTCCGACAGTCGAAACGAAAACTTTAAAATGCTTAATAGCATACTAATTTATTTTTGTAGGAAACTGTACTCGGACACAGAAACTTTCATATGCTACTTATCTACCTACACCATACAATCAATCACATTTTTCAAATATTTCACCATACAATCCATACATACACACGGCTGTTATGTTATTATTATTTCTTTTCTTTTTTAATTTCAACTTTAAATATTTATATCTTTTCAATAAATCATTAAAAAATAATGATTTTCATTTATAAATTTTCCGTAATTCTTTAATATTATTACACATATACTCTTAGAAATATTACTACTCATTCAATTATATTATTACTGAGAAATTATGAGATATTAGATATAAATAAATTTTGGAACACATGATTTTTTTTGTCTTGAACATTTTCCATATACACAAACATTGAACGGACAGATACCTGTTTTACTTACATTACAGATTTCTACTTTTTTTTTTCAATCTCACTTGTTGTTCTTCTGTCTGTCACTCTACTAAAAACCGTATCGACCTGTTGTCAGCGATCGATCAAAACGGAAAAGAATTCTCCTTTATTTTACAAACAAACAAAGAAACAATAAACAAAACACTTTTAATGTAATGAAAACCATATTTTTTTTAATAAATAAGTAGTACTATTTTTATTTAGAGAAAGCAGCAGTACTACAGCTAGCCAATCTATAATTACAATGATTTTACATATATATAGTATTTAGTATATTTTATATTAAATATCTACGAAATATCAATATTAAGTACTTATGATTGAGTAATATTTAAATATAATAAAGTATATTAAAATTAAAATGATTTTTATTAATGTTTATATTTAAATTTGTTGCTTATTATTTCTTTTTATTTATATTATTTGTTATCACCATTTAATGGTATCTCGAGCAATACAAATACAAATTTTAAATATTCTACAAGAGAGACATAATATTCTAAGATGAAATTTAAATACATTTTTGAATATAGCGCTCTTGTAAATTAAGTTAAATTGTTGGTACGTCTGTTGCGGTTCTTTTTTTTCTTTTTCTTTTTCTTCCAAACGTATGTATACTCTCTCTCTGTTTATTTTATAACGACGTATAACAATTATACATTTTCCATTTGCGTTTTATATGTCAATATAAAATATATCAATTAATCACATTCCTCACATATATTTCTATAAAATTGTGTTAAGTATAGTGTTCATATTGATTTACATATATTATAACCTATAAATTTTGTTAAAAGTTATTAAAAATTTAATACAATGTTATTACATTTATTGTCATCAGTCTAGGTGTGTGGTCTACTAGAAGCAAGATATAACAGTGTACTAATTTATAATCAATTAGAAAATAAAAATTAAGTAGATAGACCAAAAACTAGAACACCATTACAGGTAAATAATAGTGTAACTATACATGACATTTATCGCCTACATTTATTTATTTATGTTAAATATTTACTCTAACTTATTTTTATTTTCAACAGGTATATTTTACACAAAAGAAATATTTGCTTATCCTTTTACAATAAGAATAACATAATGACATTATATTACGACGTTACCTGTAATCTTTTGGTTACTGTTTGGATTGCCCATTATAAACATCATAAACATACATAATAGAAGATTAAGATAACGAAAAGGTAATATAATTTGTTTATTTTCTTTTCTTTTTGTAAATGCAATTTACCTCTTTGGCAACAAACAGCGTTTATGACTACTGGTTTACTGTATTTCTTGTTGTTGTATGTATGTGAATTGAATTTCATTTCAAATTTTACTTCCAATCCATTTTTAAATTGAAATATTTAACTCTTTCAATATAAATTTTACATATTACATATAAAAACAAATAATTTTTCATATAAAATGACTAAAAAAATATATTTTTTTTTAACAAAATATAAAATATTTTCAATTTATGCGTTATTTGGCCAATTTTTTTTCAAAATTCATAATTTTTTTTTTCGATTTGTAAATCTGGTACCAAAGTTAGTGTCCATATATGAAATATCAACTTTCTAGTTCAATTTTTACACTCAGCAAAAACCACCCCCTGTGTCCCCAAATATAATTAATGGAAATATGGGTTAACACTGAACACTGAATTAGTAATACTTGATGTCTTTAACCCAAAATTTCCAGGGATGGAAAACCTTTCTTTTTATATGAATT